>JAOVYW010042602.1:2633-23810 GCA_025775045.1 Hiodon tergisus | reverse complement strand
CAGTGAGCCAGGAATCACAACTTTGGCACAGGCCGCCCTAATGCAGTGAGCCAGGAATCACAACTTTGGCACAGGCCGCCCTAATGCAGTGAGCCAGGAATCACAACTTTGGCACAGGCCAACCTAATGATAGTCTGACTGAAATAATACGACCGATATATATATATATATATATATAAACTTCGTATCCCGTCTTGATTTGATATCAGTGCAAATAAAAAATAAAAAATATAATAATAAATAATTTCATAACTTTAAACATTCAACAAATATACTGCTTAGAAAAATAAATAAATCTGTATCCCACATGGAAAAATGTTGATGTTTTTGCTAATTCTGATTGGTAATTGCAGACATTAATTGACAAAAAACAAGATCGAAAGACAGAAACTGATTGCAGAAAAGTAAGTCTGGGTGTATTATTCATCACTGTGTGATACAATCTGGTAAGGTTTGACTACTGATGCCCCAACAGGAGAACTTTTTTGATGAAAGCGTGGGTGGGGTGCAGTCATCCTGGAGGTGAGGCCAGGGGCAGAGCAAAGATAAACAGTAAAACCAGGCCTCCGGGTCCCCAGCAAAGTCCCCGTCTGTCCCTACAGTCCCCTGTGCACTGGTGGCAGATGACGTGGTGAGAACATTAGGGTACCACAAGCGTGGTTCCCTGAAATATAAATATCACTAATGGGTTATTTCTGTCAAGAACCGGGAATTGTCTGAGTATAAGACAATAGTATAAATAATATAAAAATAGTATAAAAATCAATTATAAATTAATAAAAAATAAAAAATATGCACTGGAGATTGAGAATGTGTGTGTCGGACAGACACAGCCGTTGCTGTTTGCAAAACATGAGGAAACATCACACAGCAGACGGCTACAGCTGGCTAAAGGCATTCATTCATCCATCCACTAAAACTGTATTCATCTCAGACATGAAGGATGTCAACTGCTGAAACTTCAGTTCCATGTAATAAAAATCTCTGTCAGAGTATCATTAACTGAATGTGGAAGAAACACAATGTGGTAGGAACACATATTTATGTCACATATTTTGCTGCATATTACAATCTCTGGACAGCACTCCACACTAAAGCTGCACAATTTACTAATCACATTTTTGTTTAATCACCTGGAAATAATCTTGCTTTTCTTTTAATAAAAAGTGCTTTCACTTCCATTGGAAAGGGATTAATCAAGTGAAAGCAGATTTAATGGAAGAGAATTTGATGGCCTCCTGACAACTGTCAGAGCAGTCCTGGGGCTTTATGCAAGTCCCTAGTAATAATATCTAGACATAACATTTAGAAACAAAATAAATTGCTTGAATGCTTGTACGCAGGTGCATATAACCTTGGAACATATTTGAATCCATTGTGGATGTGATTATCTAAGGAATATTTACACTTTAGTAGGTATTTTTGGTGCATACGTTATTTTCTATGTGTGAGAAGCTCTATTAATCATTAGAACTGCAGTTATCATGTATGAACTTTGTCAGAGACCAACATTTTACTGGAGACTCACATTGAGATACCACATTACATCCCCAGTTCCAGTCCTGGAGATCCTCAATCCAATATGCTGCACTGAATCACCCATGTATGGCAGATTAGATAGGACCACACAGGTGATTTAGGGCAGCGTATAAAAACAGCAGGATCTCCAGGACTGGAGTTGTGGGCCTGTGCTCTACGTGGAGGGAAAAATAAACAATTAACAGCAGGAGTTTGTTAAACCATATGTGACCATTCAATCATTCTCTGGTTTGCAGGTTTATTCCCTTGATTAAACGCTGACTGACTGCAGCGACAAACACAGGCTCTACACTTCACCGTATTGCACACGACTCCACCAAGATCTCAAACTAAGCTATTCGTTTTTCTTCCGGGCGATTGGACACCTCGACGCGCTTGACACTTGCCTGACGAGGAGTAAGCGTAACCATCCTCTAGCGTGGTCGGAGAGAAGAAGCCCTTGAGGACGGTGCGGAGGCAGCGCTGGTCCCATGCGTCCGTTACTCTGCCTCCGTAGGTGATCTCCCCTGTGGGGTGGGGCGGAGAGTCACGACAAACAAGCCTCTGGTCGGAGGTCAACCCCGCCCGCCACATCCACCCCTTTTAACTCCAGTCACAATCTGATGCATGGTAAAGCACGTCACAAGTACTTCCTCAGGTGATTCCTTGCCAGCTGAAGACGCGTTTGGCATTACTGTCCAATGAGGATCACACGCATGAAATTACCGGAATTATTATACACAACAGCGAATGGTTAATGCGAGGCCTGACGGAAATTGCTGAGGTCGCCTCCCCTCCACTTTTTACTGGAGTTTCAGTGGGTCTGAGGGTTTTAGCTGCAAGCAGACTCTGTCAGCTGTAGTGTTAACAATGCACAGTTCACCCACCAAAGCTTGATAAATTATTTATCGGCCGTATTACGTAATGGCGAATACGCGCCACTCTGCTCCATGCCTGTATTCAATGAATAATGCAAATACCCAACCCTGCCCACCCACCCAACCGACCATCACCTCACCGGTGATATAAACCAGAGCGTCCCAGGGGATGGTACCCCCCTGGCAGTACAGGTTGAGGTTCAGCAGGGCGCACTCCCTGTCGCTGTCATTGAACTCGTAGCGGATGTTCCAGCCTAGGGGGCCAAACTTCTTCCTTTCCTGCAGGAACGAGGGCGGGTGCAAACAAAGGGCTGTTGCATCACTCATGAATTCTTCCCTTGAAAGGGATTAGTGGCTAACTGTGCTAAAAGTTGTAAGGAGGTTGCATAGAGACTGCACTCCATTGTGAAAACCATACTCCACAGAGAAGTCCACTGCAGAGGTTATATTTAGCAGAGGTTCTAGCCCAGATAATACGAGCCAATGTTTCCTATTCAAGCACATGGCAGGTGTGGCTAACGAGAGTTTTAGCGGCTAGTAACAATTTCTCAAAACAACAAGCTTTATGTGGACATAAGGCATTTCTTAAAATAATGAATGTACATAGGTAAGACATCATGTCAAAGGTGGACTTTTATAGGCTGTGGTATTTGTCCAATAGGAAAGACCGGACAGAAATCTGGGTTATTGTATGACTAAATGAAGATTACGGAGATGAAGACATATAGGCGTGGGGCGAGTACCTGAATGATAGCGTGGAAGAAGCACACCCCAAAGACGATCCTCCTCCAGCTCCTCCCTAAGATATGGTCCTCAAAGAAGCTGCTGGTGATCTCGGTGAAGGCCCTCCGTACGTTAGCTCGCAGGCCCTTGGGCGGCTCGTTGGTCACCTTTTTGTGAGCAGAGCATATAGTTTCAATCGTGTATGTTTTGTTTTTACGCCTGCTCTTAATAACAAATATTTTTGAATTTGGACTTGACATTTATTGTGAACCTTTACTACCTCAATTCATCAACTTTGGTTTGTAAGGTTATTACAAATAGCATTTGTCTAAATCCACAGATGTTTGATGTTTTCCGGAGCCTCCAACTTAAATACTCTGTATAGTTGTTAAATTACAGCATCATCGATTTACCTATTGCACTATATGGTACATGTCTGCAGCCCCTGGCAGTGAATGCCTTTCATAATTCTATATTCAATATAAGCGGATGGGGAAAGAAAGGTCCGGTTAAAACCATTGCCTAATATTGGAAGACAAAACTGTTTAGTGATTAGCTACGTTGAAGACCTCCCGTTCTGCACAAGGGTACTCAAATGACATCATCCTTACTTGCTTACATGCTAAATTGTATTCTAATTTGAGTCCGCCATTGGTTGTTGTGATCGGTTGGCGACCTTCAGTTACCACATTCGGCATACGTTGCCTGTTACATAAGCCTCATGGAGGCCCACCGCTACCTGTATTAATCACTTCCAAGAGAATGCCAAGTTCCCATACTCTAGCTTTGTATCGCGCTCATACCATTAAGGCAGTTCAGCGAATGCACATTATTAGCGGTAAGAAGGCTTTCCACGGCATGTGCACATATGCACACCATAGTCCCTGTGTTATAAATATTTCACCAATATCCCCACATGCTCGGGTGCTTTCTCATTCTTGCGCCACAAGTCTAATGGATTGTATTAAATATAAAAGCGTCGACGGGCCAGAGGTGCGCCGAAAGCCCAATCCTACGAGACACGATGTATCGCAACCCTTCAAGGATGGATGAATTTGTCTAGCAGCCTCTGACACCTGGGCGCTTTCATCCTCCAGTGAGCGTTATTGCAACAGGGGGCGACTGCCCGTACAGGCGGCTCAGGAATGCCAAAGAGTGCAGGAACGTACCCCGGGGCGTAAACATTACCTTGACTGAGTTCTGAAGGACCGTGACGGGGAAGACTTTGGTCGGCATGGAGCTCAGGAACAACCGGAAGTTCTCGTGGACGACCGCGCCTAGGTCGAGGGGGGGAAAAGGAGAACAGGGGGGTGGGGAAAGGCAGGTCTGTTTAAAAACCATTACGCAACCGCAACCAGCGAGCCGATCGGCGCTGCAAGGTAGGGGGGCGCACGGGGGCAGGCGAGGTTATAAGCCTCCATGCGTGGAAAGGATTGTGCACGCGTGAGAGCCGAATTAGAGACCACAGTGCTTTGCGCCGCCTTTGCATGAACAGGTAGCGTGCCCAGAAGCTGAGGGGGCAAAGCCGCCAAGGGGACAGGTGCAGGAAAGGCGATTTAACGCCTTTGACTAAAACGTCACGTCTAAAAAGATCAAACAAAAGCACAGACCTGCCCTGGGTCCTGACGGGATGTACCTCTGCCCTCGCCTGATCTATTTCATCTGTAGGTGCTCACGCACACAAGGTTCAACACACACTGTGTCGATGCCACACGCGCACTAATCCCACTCCACACACAGTCAGACAGACTAAACCACACTACTAATGCTCGCATGTGGATGAGCGGTGCTCCAATTGGAGGGAGATGGCAGAGAGGGGAACCACACTACCGCAGCGAGACTACAAAGTGTAGTAAACATGCTGCATGGGGTTTTTTTGTGCTTCTTTGAAGTGCTCCTATCCCATGGAGATTGTCCTTCCCAGAGCTTCGTTTATCCGAGCAGAATAGAGAATCAGAAAAAATCCTTGAAGTATAACCTTTGAATATCAGACTTCAGAACAGCCGACTGATACTGAAACTACGGAGAGCTAGATTTACTACCAGTAGAGTGGGCTTAAAGTTATAGAAGGTTTAGGAGAGATGAGGAGGACTACAGGACTGTGGCGACTAACCAGGCTCTGAGAAGGTCTTTATGAGCTCCTCCATAGCCAACATCCAGGAAACGGCCAGGTGGCAGTTCTGCAGGAAGATCCAGTTCCCTGTCTTCAGAGCCTCCAGAATCATCTTCTCTGCAATGGGGCCCTGTCCCTGGCCTAAGGATATGGACTCCACCCTGAACAGCCAGAGGAAGAGAGCACGGTCACATCTTCTAATAATGAAGAAGACCACTTCTTCGCAGGGTTTTTACCTTGGACCAGGTTGCTTTCTTGTTTATTGCCTATGATTTACTTACTTGTGTCACAGAACTGGGGAGAAAAAAACCCATAGAAAATTGCAATGCAGATGAAGTTGTTGTCCAGATAGTACCTTTCCAGATAGCCCTTCTCCTTGGCAAACCTCTGGAAGGCGCCCATGGGGTCGGAGCCGGTGCTGAGGATAAAGACCAAGGGGGTGGAGGGGGACATGTCGCTGTAAAGGGTGGCCAGGTCCACAGGGGGGTTCTCCACAAAGGCCTTCCCCAGGCTTACGATGACAAACTCAGTCACTGCAGACACCACCTGAGTGCAGACACCGGCAGGGCACAGTAAAACACACTGCACAACGAAAACTACAACATGAATACACTGTCTGTAACAGGAAATATAGAGAGGAGTAAAACACACTGCACACCACAAACAACAGCATGAAGACACAGGCAGATACAGGGAAATATACAGAGAAGTAAACTACACACTACACACCATCAACACCAGAATGAAGACACAGATAGACAGGGAATATGCAGAGGAATAAAATGCATGGTTAAACGCAGGGATAAAATACACAGTGCACTTCAAACTCCTGCATACACAAATGGAGACAGTATATACAGCCAGATGTAAAACACACACACAAATAAAAAATACACGTTACATGTTGCAAACCACTGCAAACAGACAAAAAATGTGTGCACACACTGAATATGGACAACAGCAACCAAATGGTCGCATAAGAAATGCTTAACAAGAGACCCATGCATTTAAAAACTACTCTCCATGGCAGCTGTGTGAAGAGTGGTGAGGAGTTTGCCTTCCAAATCTGTGTTTAAAACCAACATTATTAACAAGTTTAAATGGGAAAACTCAGAAACAGCAAATGCGGTGATAAATACCGCAAGAATAAACACACAGAGAAATTATCAGAGCGCGCTAATTGATAGAAACACACAGGCACCTACTACGGCTGACTATACGTGCGTTCATTATGTGACTAAATAGAGCATGACACAAATAACACCCTCGGTAAGCATGCACACACAATCACACGGACACGCAAAGTGTTGATTACACAGACACGCAAAGTGTCAACAAAACTCTTATATACCCTGTGGCAGTGGAATTTAAACTGTGGGGAATTCCCAGAGAGTGGTTGGGTTATGCGGGGCCGATCGTGTATTGAAAATAATACTTACTGAAATTTGAGTTAGCGTTAACATGAATATAAGCTATTTTAAAAGCTGCCAGTGCAGATACAGGAACGAATACACTGTATTTAACGATGTAAAAAAACAAACAAAAGTAAAGTAGAGGAAAAAACCCAGAAAACTAATTAACAAAATCTGACGAGGCATCTATGGTTTTGCTTCTATTCCAGTTAACGGGGAAATTCAGCCACAGCGTGCATTATCTGGGGGAACACCACAGCCTACCATCTAAGTTCTGACATGTCAGAAAATATAAATGGAAACACTGCTCATTTAATTGCGTACAGTTCTAAAAAAGTAATGAAGCTGATGTAATTCATTGTTAAACTCTGTTTGAGGGTGCAGGACACCAAAACTTGTATCTTGCCTGGGGGGCTGGGCTCAAAAAGTTTGATGACTGCCCCACAGTCTATCTTGACAAAATTGTCAACTTCATCTTCTGATAAGAGGTGTAATGTGATAAAGTGTTCAGAACTGGAAGGTTTGGCCCGCAGTTATAATCATAAGTATAATCAGACTTGGGTTTTAGCCAAAGGGTTGTTGGTTAATAACCAAGGGCGGGACTACTGTTTAATTACAGGGACCAATTGTTAAATGACATGATACGATTTTTCGGTGAAGGCCACCACACTTGTGTTTATTAATTCCTACTTCTTGGCAATGAGTAACAACATAATGACACCAACACTGTTTGGAAAAATAAATTATAAAGCAATCCCAGACAGCCTTCAGGGCCGAATGTATACATTTTGTAAAGTATTTTGTACAACTGTCACATTTGTTGCTATGGGACCAACTAGTACCATTATTGAGCCAAGACAAACGACTTGCGGGCCTCTCATCTACAATCACACTTCATTTCTCCACGACACATACAGAGGAATATTATAGTAGTGTCATACGGGTGTAAACCCTGCCCACTGTGCCTTCAGGTCCGTCAGTAAAACCATGCAGGTCAGCAGTTAACAGAGAGTAACCAAGAGCCTCACCTTCTCTTCCATGAAGCTCTTGATGAGGACCAGCTTCTGAAAAGCCCCCAGCCTCTGGTCCCAGTGGCCTCTGATGACATGGGGCTGGTCCCCCTCGACACCCTCCTCGGAGAAGGGGGGAAGCTCCGTCACGTAGCCCTCCCACGACTCAGGGTTTATTGTGACATTCAGACGGCCTGAGGAGAGAGCAATGAGGCTGTTCAGCAGCAGGTTAAAGCAAGAGGATCAAGAGAACGGTGCTGTGAAAACAGGCACAACAAGAACATTAACAGGCTACTGTGCAGTATGCAGTAATAACTTTTCCCCTAAACAAGCTAGAGTTAATTGCCATTTGCTGCAGCTCAAGCTGTTCATTTTAACGTCTTGGTGCCCACAGAGTAAACCAAGACACAAACCAAGACCCAGAGCAACTCACTAAACAATTATCACCTATCTATAAAACTGGATATATAAAGACAAACTTCAAGTTTTGTGCCTCAGAGGTACAACAGCAGTTATCTTTGCAGCTCCACATATGCTGCCAGATGTGCATATTTATCTGCATTAGGGTTTACACTCATAAACGCATTTATTAAGCTTGGATCTCTCAGGAAAAGATGCAAAGGAAGTATATGATTCTGGTGTTCTGGGCAATGGGAATGTACCAAGCGAGATGGAGATGGGAGTGGCCACAATCTCTCTCTTCAGGCCCCTGAAGCAGGGCATCCTGTCCTCCAGGTCGCAGCAGGTGGTCCACAGGAAGTCCGTCATCCAAGGCACTGCCGGTTTCTCCGTGTGTTTCTAGGTGGAAGAGGGGGTTGGGGGGGGGTTGCCAGTGAGAGAATGCTGTGAGACCGCAGGGGCTGCCACAATGCAGCATCTCGGGCCCTTTCACTGACGCCATCCGAATAACAGATAAGGAATCTCTTGAGGGAGAGAAAAGAGAGGTGTCGAGATTCCCTTTTAGCAGCAACCCAGATGGGAGTTCCACGTCTGCTGTATACTGTTCTGATTTGTTGCTCTGGCCTCAGAGACAAGAAGCAGCTGGCCGGCATGAGTTGTAGCGAGCCTTCTGGCTGCTGCCACAGGGACGCGGTCACCTGTGACAGACCTTCTGTCTGACACTGTTTGAGAACAGGCCTTTCAGCGGCACACCACCCTTTGTGATTCAAACTTCAGTTCAGAAACAGAAATTGCACAGCAATTGGGAGCATAGCGCCCCAAATGCGTACCGCTGAATGTAAACCAATGAATGTGGAGGGATGGATGTCTGTCATGGAGTCAAGAAATGTAGAAAACACTATGTTTCCATTTTTCACAGGCTCGTGCAGCACAGACCAAACCAAGAACAGCAGAGGATTTGGAGAAGTGCTGCCATTATTCATATGCATGATTTCTATGGCTGACCTTGTCGATGGCTGCTGCCCCGCGCAGGAAGTGCTGCCACTCGCTGGCTGACACCTCGCCCCTCTGCCGCATGATCTCCACGCACAGCATGAAGCTGTAGATGGCCTTGTGCTGCTCGAAGAGGCCGCGCGACACGTTGGTGTAGGAGGCCAGCAGTGTCCGGTCCAGGAGAGTCTCCAGCCGCAGAGCCAGCTCGCTGTTCTTCTCCGACAGCTCGATGGTGGCGTTAAACAGCTGGGGACGGCAAAGGAGCCGGCCAGCGTTTAAGCAATCAAACTGAAGTGCCAAAACAATATGCAACTGCACAACTCATCGAGACAAAAGCTCTTCTTCGGGCCATAAGGCCGGCCCGGCCCCCTTAAGCATTACGCGGCGCTGCAGATGAAGGCACCTGTTTGAAGTACTTCAGGGAGAACTGGTACATGGGGTCGATCTCGGAGAGGCTGGCGATGACGAAGTACACGACGGAGCCGCGCGTGGCCACCGGCCGATACTTCTCCCGCGCGGCGTTGATCAGCTTCTCCGTGGCCTCCGCCTCCTCCAGACGGGCCTTGATGGCCTCGGACGTCACCTGGGTGCAAAACGGCACAAATGTCTTCTCAGCGGAGCACTTGACAGGTAAGTCGCTTTTCCGGGAGAAAGGAAAACTGAAGCTATAATATCAGAACAGAAACGACAGCTCATTTTTCCCCGACATCAGTTTCATTTATCTTTGCAGCCATCCACCCATCCATCCATCCATCCATCCATCCATCCATCCACCTCCTCATCCTGCCAGTCATACATCACCCGCATGCCGCTGACAAACGGTGACAACCTAATTTGGAAAACAATTCCATCCCCACGGCGATTTACAGCTTTGGGATGTTGGAGACACTGAGTCTCGAAACACAGATGACACCAAAACAACCACAGAAACCTGAACCCCAGAGAGCTACACCAGACATATGAAATGCTTGACATATGTCAAGAAAAGAAAATGCTGTCTCGAAGGGCAGAAGGACAATCAAAGCGGCGTGTCTCCCCAGACCTTGGACTCCTGCAGGGTCTGCACCAGTTCCTCGTTGTCCAGGATGTTCCCCTCTGAGGTGAAGAGGAGCTTGAGGATGCGGTCCTCTATGGCCTTCAGCTGGTTGCGGTCAGCATTGATCCGCACGATCAGCAGGTTACGCTGCTCCTCCAGATCCGGGCGCTCCAGACGAACGACGTCGCTGAGGAACAGCAGAGGGGTGAAGCGGTGCTCTGTATCGCCTTCTATTATCAGTGCCTCACTCCAGTTATACACACGCGGCTTTCAAATGCACAACTCAGCAGTGAGAGAGAGACAGAAATGCGAGAGAAAAGTAAGGGATTGAAGTATGGGTAGAAAACCGGGTTCCACTGTACCTGAGGATTTGATCCTCAAGTCCTGATTCAGTCACAGTGAAATTTATGATGGTCACTTTAATACAAACCTGCAGGAAGGAAAGCAAAACTAGAAGAACAAGAATCGGCCGAATAAAATTTTGACAGCCTTTTAGGCAGACTTAACAACACCAATTAAAGTTGGCAGTAGAGATATTTATTTTAGTGGTCATGGTGCTACATTGGTATATCAACAGTAATGTTGGGTGGACGTGCCAGGAGAAATTTTGGCCGTATTTTTTGTCAGTGACAGAAGCAGGGTGGAGAAACAAGCAAAAGGACCTAAAAAGGAGGACACTATGAGGGTTAGTGAGAGCAGTGTGAACTGTCTTGGGTTAAACGCGCTGTGAACACCACATCGCACCTCCGGGAGGTAATGGGGGTTAGCCATCTTGGTGGTCATGTAAAAGCGGAAGTTCTTGTCGTAGTCGATGTCCGAGTCCCCCAGGCGGATCAGGGTGCGCCCGCCCGACACAAAGGTCTGCTTCAGCAGGACGGGCTCCAGCGCCGGGTCCAGGGTCTCCTTCAGCTGGGGACAGGCTCAAGGGTCAGAGAGGGTCAGGCCAGCAGCGCGCAGGGTGGTCATGGTGCTGCTAGGGGATTTCAACGGCGTTCACCGAGAGCCAATTAACAGTTAAAACTGAACAGGCCATACGCTGCGGATCACTTATATGTAATTCACTATGGCACGGCATTTCGTCAGAACAACTGCTGTGGAATTGTCATACTGGCATGTGTTTTCTTTGCTACATTATACATTATACACTTTACACGAGCCCGGGCCTAAGGGCCTAATGGCAGTGATGGACAGCAATATGTGAGTGGCACCTCCTCCAGAAGCACCGGCATGCCCAGTCGGATGGCGTTCTCCAGCGTGCGCAGGAACCCAGTGTCCGTCAGCTTGATCACCTTCAGCCCGTGCTTGGTCTCCTTGGAGCGGATCCATCGGTTGGCCTGAACGACGGACAGGGAGAGGGGAGGGCGTGATGACAAGGCCAGGCCCCAGAAACGCACCCACGTTACACTGATCGGGGTTGCCTGTGATCGACTGTGAAAGGTCAAGTTGCCTGTGAGGAGTCACTCGAAAAGATATCAGTAAAAACGTTTTACCAGCCGAAAATATCGATTACATCATCGGTTTCATTCATGCTATATACTGACTTGGTTAAAATGGCCAGTAAACTACTAATTACACAGTAAAATTATGTTGGACCACACAGATAATAGTGATGCTGTGGAGCCCAGAGAGGCCCAGTGTGCAAAGTGCACAAAGCGCAGCCGCATTCGGTGCAGCACCATGGACAGCGCCCAGGAACCTGCCCGGGCTGCAGCACCATGGACAGCAGCCCAGGCTGTCTACAAGCACACCACAACTGTACCAACTTGGCTTGCTTTGAAATGCTGATACAATTGTCTTTTAAAACCTAACGAGGAATAATCAAATAAAACATGTAAATACTTTGTCTTTGTTTATGAACTTCTCTTTATTTGCCTCATTGCTTCATTAAAGCGGAATCAATCCACTTCAGTGGCCACCACAGCCTAGGACAGGAAAGAGTGAAAACCGAGGGTCTGGAGGGGTTCCCCCCCTTTTCACCCCTGGCTAGATCTGGCTTCAGCCACCGCAGAGAACACGCTGTGGGATATACCCAACACAAACACGGACTGAACCCCAGAAAGCAGAGGCTGGTGATGGGGTGTGCAAATTAAACCTGATGTTCATTTCATTTCGGTACGGCAAGCCCGGCGGAAAACTTTACAGAGGTTTTTATTTAATTTTTATCTAGTCTCACCTGTCTCACTGTCTCTTGGGGGGAGGCTTAAAAATAGACTTGTAGCTTACGTTCAGGGAAGGGAGCGAGAACGAGATGAGACGAAGGAGAGAAGGTGGAGGATATAGTGGAGAGACAGGGACATTGTGCAGCTTTCGGAGGCATAAGGATGGGCACTCACCTGGTCTTGAGGGTCGATCATCAGTGGCCAGCGGCGGCCTCGGGTGACCAGGATGCCGTTCTCCGTGGAGACGGCGTCCCGGGGCAGGCCCTCGCTGTTCCACTGGCGGACCTCGTAGGGGTCTCCCAGAATGTTGATAAGGCTAAAGCCCTTGCTTATGGGGATGCCCAAGTCTTGGCAACGGGATGTCCACTGGTCTATGAGCTGTCAGACAAGATGGGGACACAGAGTATAATGCAGGCAGACTGTATAAAATGCAGGAATTCAGAGTAGAGACCAGCCGGACAGACAGTGTAAAACAGGGGAACACTGAGTATAAACCAGACAGAGTGTAAAACAGGGGAACACTGAGTATTAAGCAGACAGCGTGTAAAACAGGGGAACACTGAGTATTAAGCAGACAGCGTGTAAAATAGGGGAACACTGAGTATAAACCAGACAGCCTGTAAAACAGGGGAACACTGAGTATTATGCAGACAGAGTGTAAAACAGGGGAACACTGAGTTTACAAAGCACAGGACAAATGAGTAGAAAGACAAACATAAAACCATATTTTTATTTGTAGCATCGTCTTTTTGTTTACAGTACATATTTCTGATTCGTTTGAGGCAGTGCCAGAAACAACACAAAAATAACAATAAAATATATAATGTAAGATCAAAAGCAGGTCACGGACCTCCCTGTAGACACGAGAGAAAGAAGGAAAAAAAACCTTGCATTTGGGGTAAATTCCCTTTGAACAACAACCAAAAGGAAATTACACATGAGGGCCCTGGAAGGCAAATGATTAGGTTCACGCTAGAATAAAACCAACAGGGCAAATATGTGCTGAAACGCACACGAAAACAGAAAAATGTGGCCAGAGCACAAAAATAGTTTAAAAGTCTGTCTTCCATGCACGCAAACACACCCAAACACATGCGTTCAGTCACATGCCACAGGTCAAATAAGTTATTACTGCCCCTCTTGTCATGGTGTTCGCCGTCTGCAGGCTCCTCTGGGTGTCCATACCGACAGTACCAGAAGCTGACTGACACATGCTGGTCTTTGGATGTACAGCAAGGCCCCTCCAGCTCAGATAGCGGTGTCAATCAAATTGGATGTGCAGGTCACAGTGAAACATCTGACCAAACCGTCGGTTTGAGCTGCAAATTTTAATCCTCCCCACAGTTGTTATCGGTTGAAATCCGTGAAATGGTTCTTGACGGGGTTTTGCCACTCCGCCACGAGAATCAGACAAGCAGGAAAGTTGGTTCTTAACTATGGGCCACAGCTTATACCAGCCCTTTTAACGTGACTGAAGGCCAGCTGTTCCGTTTGAGGCGCCTTTGACCTGTTGTCCACTTTCCTTTCGAATGTCTCCACTAAAGCTAACCTCGCATGATTAATCTGCATGATTGATAAGCGATAACTCAAACAGAGCAGAGCCCTGTAAAGAGACAAACGCAGGAGCTGTGAGCCTCCCCAGCTTAGCGCAGGTCCTCCTGAACTCTGGGCCATCTGCCTTGCCATAGCCTCCTGAAGTGAGTGGGATGACTGCAGCACGGGACAGGGGGCAGGTGCAGCCGGTCAATGTGATGGGCTTTAGGCCTGGTATTTTTATTCTGTTTTCGGGGAAGGGCACAATCTTGGAGTGGCCGCCTTAATCGGTTTACCTAATCATACATTTCTGAAAGCAGCTGGGGCCTGTAAGCTTGGCCAGCCTGCCATTCCCAAACCTGTCTCTCTGGGCATCTTGGCTGGTGGCACAGGTGCCCATTCAACGAGGCATCCCAGTTCACTGGAGCACAGCATAGGGAAGTAAATATTGGCAATTGCCAATAGCTATGATGTCTATACATTGTAATGCAGCGATGAGGGAAAGGGAGAGGACTGAGTCTGCATACCCATTTCCATGTGAGAATGTGGGCCTCATTGGGGCCAGTGCACCTGGCACTTTTCGTAAATTAGGGCCAGGTGCAGGCTTTAAAATGAAGGCACGGAGTCTACCCAACGCTGCTCGGGGTGAACCCTTTTGAGGGTGATGCAGACCGTGCGTCAGGAAAAAGAAGTGTACCGATTTGTTTTGAGTTTATATACATTGTATGACGAGTGACACATTGGAAACTCATTTCAGAGCCTGCACCTACGATAATTTACAATGAGAGCCAGATGCCTAATTGCCCAATCAAGGCCTGCATTCTCACATACTAATGGGTGGGGACAATCATCCTCAGGAGGACATACCACAGCGTAGCAAAGTTTTTAAACCAGGGTGAAATAAGAAGGCCTAGAACTCACAGGGATAGTCGCAAGAATTATATTCTATATATATAATTCAATTATATCTTTTTTTTTTTTTTAAGTATAGTTTCTCTAAACACGCATTGCCAATAACAACTCAAATCCCGATGATAAAAATAAAGAAATATTTAACTACACTTACATACACACTACATATGTTTATACATTGGTTTTGTTTTTTGGAATCAGAAATTCTGCCACTAGAAATGTAATAGGATTGGTCTTTTCTGATCCAGTCAGATTCGAGCCACCCATCTTGGCATGGTTATTTTATACTCTGCAGGCTACACAGCCAGCACAATGGGTTAAGAGCCAATTGGCACGCCGCCGCCAACAGGACTGCCAGCCTGAATGAGTCATCATTTAAGGTCTAAATAATGGAAATTGGCAGCAATGACGGTCTACAAAAAATGTGGCTGAAAAATTGTTTGCAACGAAACAGCTTGGAAGGTGCCATGTCACGACTGGCAGAACACAATTCTTTAAACTGCTGCCACCAGCAATAACAAGACTTCATGTTCACACACTCTTTACTGTGTCTTTTGATGACTGTTGAAGGGACAAAGATACTAAACTTTTTGTTATGATTTCCTCTTCAAAATTGATCACAGTAAACATTTTTTTTCTCCCCATCAAAACACACTATTTAATATTTATAATAGATAAGATTACTAATTTTCTTACTTTAGCTGCAACCTTTTAAAATAGATTTCAGCATTCTGCCCACCTTGTCGTAATGCACTGGCCTCCACTAAATAAAACACTGGGCCTGTGACTAGTAGGTTTTCGATTCAAAACCAAGAGGGATCAACGCGGATTCCGTGCCTGCCGTGAACTATTAAGTCGCTTTAGATACAAGCACTTGCTAAGCCACTCGTTAATCGGCTCATTTCTAATAATAATACGTTAATCATTTGTATCTGTTTTTATACCTTGTCTGTGTTCCCTCCTGAGCTACGCCCTATCCCGTACTTGGGGTGCCATAGCAACGGTGAAACATCGCCTGGTTTGATACAAATGGGGCTACTCTGCTAAACCTGGCTATATAAAGTCCACAGCCCAGTCTCTTCTCAAATCTGCTTGGATGAACGGACATTCACCAGGCGCGGCGATGGAACCTACCAGCTGGCGGTAATGGGCGGTAAAGGCGCCATAGTAAGCCACGCAGGCGGCAGCCACAAAGACATTCCCCACAACGTTGTCGATCTCCTGCTCGAACAGGGCGATGCTCTCCTGCCAGCGCACCTGCTCGTCGCACAGGGCTGCCGTCAGCTTTCCGGCCCGACCCAGCCTAGCCTCTGTCAGGGACATGGTCTTCGCTGCCCAGAGGGACGGACACAGTGTTTCCACCAGTTAGTAAACAGCAGAGAAGCAATTTAACGGTGGTTTTCTGTTGCGTTTTTCAAAGGCTCGACCCAAAGTACACCATACTCACTAATGGCAGTTTGGAGGCACTGATATGTGATTCGAGGTTTAGTCAGTGAACTCCCACTGTGTGGCCAGCACTGGCATTGAACCTGCACCTGGCCTGCTAAGCATATTTACCCAGAACCTCCTTCTCAGACACACTGCTCTCAAACTGGTTCTGCAGCACCCTGATCTGGTCCTCCACCTCCTGAAGCTTCTTCTGCTTGTCTTTCAGGGTGGACAACGTCGTGTCCAGCTCCGCCTGCGAGGGAGAAAAATGGTACGTTAAGCATTTAGCCACAGTGCTGTAATAGCTGGTTCCTCGGACATTGAAAAGGCAGTGTTCGCGGGCACCTGTGCAGCAGCCAGCTTCTCCCGCTTCGGCCCCACCTCCTTCAGCACCCGGGAGTAGAGGTCCATGGCCCGTACCCACATGCACATGGAGCGGCAGGCCTTGGACACCTTCTCCACCTTCTCTGGCACGAAGTCCGGGTTGTTGACATACTTCTGCAGCTTCTGCAGGATTTGTGGCCGGATGTTTTCCTTGTCATAGTCCATCAGACGCTTCAGGAAGTTGGAGTCGCCCAGGACTTGCTTGGCACTAGCCCAGTCTGGCCTGAAGATTTTTAACAGTGGTTTGTTTCATAAGCTTACATAGATACATCCCACTGATCCGACTTCTTTCATGTTCCATCATTAACCTCTTATTTATATAAATAAATACTTTTAAGACAAAAGAACAAAGAAATTCTATTTTAAATGAAAGTGGAAGTCTAACGAGGCACTTGTTGGATGCTGCTGCCGTTTTTTCGCTGACTTACTTGCTGTTGAGCAAGATGCATATGGCCTCCATTACGGTCATGACCATGTCGGGGGGCTTGGTGAAGACACGGATCTCAGAGATGTCTGCCTTGTCCAGGGCATCCAGGGCACGGTTGGCGCTGTCCAAGGCAGGCAGCGCCTCGTCCAGATCCCTCTGGGCATCATCGGCGATGGCCTGGGTGTCCTCTGCCTTCACTTTGGCTAACACCTCATCCTCCTTGACTACTTTGCGAACCTGTTGGAAAACCAGAGTGGTGTTTCGGGGGGGGGGGGGTGCAATGATACACCTCACATAACCTTGCATTTTATAGGTGGGAGAAGGAGATACAGACTCATTAACACACACCCACATGGACATAGACAGACCTTGTCTGCATTCTCCTGGTCCACGGCCAGCTTCTCCATCAGGGCATTGACATCGGTGGACTTTTGCTTGAGCACAGGCTCCAGGGCAGACAGGTCTATCTTCATTTTTTCCACCAGCTCATTGGTCTCCAGAAGTTTTGTCAGCCCGTTTTTCACACGGTCCCGTGCCTGTGGACAAATTGCAATGCTCATCCTCTGTTTTGGTTTGCAAGAAGACATAGCAAACAGAAATATCTTGTTGATGCTCGCCACGATGAATGCTTCGATTGGTTGGTGTGTGAGTGAGTGACAAATTTCAGTCTGGTATCTTTCATTGAACAGAGTGAGCAGCAATTCAAAAAGGGCTTGAGGTAAAGGCGTAGCCGAAAGCGGTCCCTGGCTAAAGGGTTAGACTGGGCGCCCCCTCACCGCCACCAGCTGCTGCCGCTTTGCGCCGAGCATAGCCAGGTACAGGTTGATGAGCTCCAGGTAGGAGGTGGGCGTGGTGTAGTAGCGGCGACGGAGCTCGGCACAGAAGCGCTCGGCCATCTCAGTCACGCTGACGTGGATCTCCACGCACATTTCTGAGAAGCGCCCCTTCATCTCCTCGCTGCCCAGCTCAATGTTCCTGAAGAAGGTCCGAGAGACTGACAGCAGGGCCTCGCGGGGCCACTGTAGGCATGGCCAGCACACAGAAGAACCAATCATCAGAGGGTTTTCTCAAAAAAGGTCAGCATTATTCAGTGTAAAGCTGACATCCATCAGATTACAGCAACAAACTTCAGATCTTGGTAAACAAAAGCATCATTCAAATAAAGCAAAATAAAGTATCACGTGCCTCGTTCATATACGTCGTTCTCATTCTTAACATTAAAGCCAACACTTAAGATGAAAACATCTCTCTTGCGAGATGGATCTCTAATCTGCTTCAAGCAGACAGTGAAATATTTAGCCAGACCTAACCTAGCAGCTTGCTCCTCGGATTGCAAAGTAAAGATCACCTTGAGAACAGAGGCTTCAGTGGCGACAAACAAAATTAGCATAAATAAGAAAGATTTCCAAGAGGAAATGAGGGGAAGAAATAGTGGCTCAGTGATAATGGAATGGAAGGGGAAGGGGGGGTCTGGAGATCAGCCGGCACCTCGACATCCATCGGGTCCATACGCTTTCACTCTGCGCCTTGGCATCTGATCAGAGCGGCTGACACCAGCCACTAATTGAGATTTGTAGTAAACCTTTCCTCCTAGCAGGGTGCAGAGATAACCCAGAATGTGTCCCATTAGAGGAATACCCCAATACACTGTAGAGAAGGGTGGGAAAAGAATGCATGCGGGTTCATGGAACCGGGCCTGGTTCTAGTGAGCCGGAGATTCCTTCTCCAATATCCCCCCTTTCATGTGATTTCAAAACAAAAGATCCGCTGAGACATGAGCAGAAGAGGCATTGCTGACTGCTTCAAACAAACCTGCAGCTAAATGAACACACACACACACACACACACACGCACACACACACACACACACACACACACACGCACACACACGCACACACACACACACACACACACACACACACCCCCGCACTGATTGACTGAACCACCCAGACCTCTCCCAGACACACACTGCGTGTTTTAAGACAGGTTGTCGTGGAGCACAAAACTGGACTTCAGGACTTGATCGAGATGGAGTTCACTCTATGGCTACATCCTGCGTGAAATGTTGTAATTGTGTGTCAGGACGTTTTCTTTTGGTTTGGAAAAAGATATGGGTTAGAAATTGGTGTCAGGAAGTTTGTGTCCGGTCTGGAAAGCGATATGGGTTAGAATTGCCCGATTTTATGTGTTGTTGAAACAATAGCCCTTTTTTGGTGGTTTTTCGGTGGCCGTTGATTCAATGACCTATTTATAATAAAAACTGTTATTGGCTTCCTGCAGATAACGCATTTCATTCATTCCAATATCACGTTTCCTTCAGGAAACTCCCATTGACCCTTTTCTATTGCAAACCAAGTGTTGTATATCTGCTGATATTGTATGTCTGCCTTTAACTCATTTTTTTGCAGTGCTAATGCTGTGTTTCATTCCTGTGAAAGGGACCGTGGTGGTATCCCTGGTTAAGAAGGCTGAGAGTGTCAGGCATGCTTCGTGGAACACCAGGGATACTCCATACAAAATCTTACATCACATTCATTCAACACTCAACCTGGCCTCACCAGATAAGCTGTTCTAGGGAGACCAAGTTGCAACAGAACACCCTATTGTGTGTGATCCACAAAAATGATCCACAGAATTCTCCTACTTCTTCTAAATGTAGACTAAATCGAACAGAAGCACCCTTATTCTAGACTTGCCCACTAATGGCCATAATAAATTCTGGATCAAATTTAAGATTACGGGGGGGAGGTCTGGAGAGACAGGGGCACACAGTGGAAAGGATCAAGGAAATGGAGGCTATGACTGAACAAAAATACAAGACAGGAAGTTGGAAAGGACAGACAGAGGAGCGGGGAGAACGTGGGAGAAGTCTCCGAGAGAGAGCGAGGGGGGTTGTGTAGGAGGTTTTGGACAAAACCTAAATTTCTCATCAATTTATCATAAATTAATTTCTGATAGTCGAAGTAGAAGAAAGCAAACTCCACTTTCTTTCAAAATCTCACCCTCCACACAAAAGGAAACGTATTTAAATGTATTTAAAGCATTGGATCTGGTCAAAGCTCATAAAATACCCCTTCAGCTTGCAGAGGATAAAACCAGTTTTCACTTTTAGTTTTGTTTTCTCAGGAATCCAAAAATGAGTAGGGGGTCTGGAGAAAAGACAGAGGTCAGAGAAGTTAAAGGGTAAAGGTCGTTCTCGTCACTCAGGCCTAGGGGAAGTCACACATTCATATATGCAAACCTACACATTCTCACCCTCTCAGACAGACAAATTCACACACTTTCAGGCGTCATACGATAAGCAGACATACATATACAACCTTCACATACTCAAAGACACCATACAATACGCAAACACGCGTGCTCATACTGACACAGACACATTCACACACACCGACACACACACATGCGCACACACACACACACACACAGAGACACAGGCACACACGCACACACACACAGACACGCAGGCACACAGGCACACACACACACACACACACACACAAACCTCAAGCCAAGCAAACACTCCCAGAGTTCCCAGAACCCAGGGATTAGGGGAACCGAGCGTGAGTGAGTTTACATGAACTGGGGACTGTTTACAGCGCAGATGGTCAGAGCCAGTGCTGCGATAGGGGTCAGAGCTACCCCCACCCCCCAGAGGCCTGGTCCCTCAGACCAGGACTGCTTCAGCACCAGAGCTGGATGGAAGCCTTTACTGGAATGCGTTAAACAAGGCATGACCTCCAAATCCAGTAACTTTCTATCTTTGTTTTTTTCTTTTCTAACTTTCTATCTATCTCACAGACACTTATCTCATTTTCTTACTGTGCAGTTCTATTTATAACCCTGACATATTTCGTAATGGTATATTCTGTTTACATTTTTAGAATACTTAAGAATTAATTTTTAAAGTAAGAGGGGACTATTATTTCCCACAATCCGTGATTTGTCTCATAGGTTGCCTGTAATGGTAATCAGTGATTGCTCTAATGGCTAAACTCTAATGGTAGTCATTGATAGGTCTAATGGGTGAACTCTAATGGTAATCAGTAATTGTGTAATGTCCTCTCTGGAGGAGTACTTGTGAAAGTTTCCTTGAAGTGCCGTTACGTAACGTAAAGTTACGTTTCAGTGTTTTTCAGGTTGTGTGTTGTTATGTGTGTTGCGTGTGGATTATAATATCCATCTGCAGGCTGGGTACTTTCTCTTGTGGATTATAATATCCATCTGCAGGCTGGGTACTTTCTCTTGT
>JAOVYW010042559.1:0-26047 GCA_025775045.1 Hiodon tergisus | reverse complement strand
CAGTGAGAGGGCAGATGAGCGTCACTATTTTAATGCCCCAAAGGAAACCGTTACCAGTGAGAGGGCAGATGAGCGTCGCTATTTTAATGCCCCAAAGGAAACTGTAATCTAAGAGAGGGCAGATGAACGTCGCTATTTTAATGCCCCAAAGGAAACCGTTACCAGTGAGAGGGCAGATGAACGTCGCTATTTTAATGCCCCAAAGGAAACTGAGAAGAGGAGCTGACAATGAGGGGCTTCTCAGTCAAGGCCAGATTACAGGCAGGGCTGCTGTGACCCAGAAGCGATTCATGTCTCTGCACGGGTGCCAGCAAGGGGTCACGCATGGAGAGGTCAATCTCGTCATCTCCTGGAAGCAAGGCCAGCCTTCTCACAGATGTTTTTATGTTGTCAAAAACAACGAGAAGGAAGAGGTTGGCAACAAAAAAGGTTTAATAAATAAGTATATAAAAATGTATAAATCCACAAGGATGCTAAATCATGTACCCCCAATCCCTGCACACGCACACGCACAGACGCACACATTTCAATAAGGTCACTTACGGGAAGGGCTTTACAGCCTTCTCACCAATTTATTAGCGACTTGGATCAACCTCTATTAATAAAATCATTCAGAGAGCCATAATAAATTACAAGAACCAAAGATGACACTAAGGTATATGTATAAAATATAATATTAATAACATTTCCTTAAACATGTTAAATATTAATAAGCGGGAGGAGCAAATGAAGGACAGGTGGGGGGCTAATTCACAGTTTACAGTCTGCAGCCCTCGTAACTATTAGATGTGCAGTGCAGGGCTGAAACACCATGTTAACAGTTAACTGGAAGGGGTGTCACGGTCCTTATACAGCAATGCCACAATCACGTGTCCCAAGCACAGACTCTTAACATGAGCCGTAAGTGTGGGTAGGCATACTGGGATTACATTTTTTGATTTTGGGTGACCCGATTTGATTTTGGGTGACCTGGTCCTATTACAGGTCCGGCTCCCAATGGCTACGTCTTTTTTCCCCTCATTTTTTTTTAAATACAAGCAGACCACTGGAAACAGACATCAGCCATCCAGCCAGCCAGAGACGGACCACAGTATACAAAACCTAGCATTTAATGACTGCCAGCATAACAACCTTAATTAGAAATCTCTGATATGGCCACAATAATTTAGAAATAATTAGTCAGCCATTTTCTGACCACTGTGTATTTAGCCTCCCCTTTGTTATGTCTGCAAATGAGTTAAATTGAATCACAACTTCAAACTGACACATCTGCAAATGTTTGTTTTTTTTAATGCTTGGTATTAATCTTCCCAGGCCCATTTAACTGACAGTTTAATTTCTCAGTCTATTCACCTGCAATTGGTCCCACACAAAAGGTATACTTTACCGAAGACCAGCACTATATTTCCTTTTGAAAAACATGTCACTTATCATATTACTAATAGGAAAGCATAAATAAACGATGGCAATGAAACGTCTTCCCTGGCCTTCAGTCTGCACAGCTTCCAGCTTCCCTGTGGACAGACTGAACCGCCAACAGCAGACACTCCCCTTTCGGCTTAGTGACCGCACGTAAGGACTCCAGCTACACTCCAACTGTTATATATATATTTTTTAAAGAACAGAGGTATTTTCCAGTGGAGTAGAGAAGAAAAAAAATCACTACCATCATGGTAAAACTTTTTCTAACGAAAGGGGAAGCGGGGGGGGCTTGGAAAGGAAATGTACGTAATTGCCGTCTGCTGGTTGGAAGGAAGCCGATTTGCCCATCATTCACTCATAATGGAATATACAACATACAATTTCTTAAGACAAACAAAATCCATTCACTCCAGTTAAAAGGATGCCTTCAGCTCCCGCTGCTTCACGTCGTCTAGGTAGCAACCCCCGCTGGCCCACAATGGAACTGCGCGTTTCACGCGACTCTGCCTAAATGTTGCGGCCGCTCAGTCAGACCTTAGGCGGTTCCCTCGGTAACATCGCACAGGCAGTATAAATGTGCAGTTTGCTTTTCCACAGCTGTCGTCCGATCGAGAGTGGCACATCTTTTATTAATTAATTTCTCCCATGGAGACAGAACACCGGTGGAGAGCACTGAGCAAACACTTGCCCGAGAGCCTGTGACCAAGTTGCCAGGACAACTCGCAAACCACACATGAGCCCAGAAGGCCACAGCTTGGACTAACTCAATCTAGCGTGCATCATGACCTTCAGACCATAACGCTCCGCTGCCCCAACCTTTCAAAGGGAAGGAGCGAACCATCTGCTCTCCGTAGGACCTCGGCTGACCTTTCTCTGCAGCATCAAAATTTGTGTTCCCGTTTACCATGTAGTATACAGAGTTCACTGCGGAGGAACCTTCTTTACATACGTCTTGTACCTTAATTACACACCAATAATAGTTCTTAAATCTCCTATACAGTTTTGAAATAGTTTCTTAAATCTTCTATCACAGTGTTAAGCCTTCCAGGAGTTTTCGAACTTTAGCTACAGAAAAAAGTGGCATATTTCGAAGAGCAGTTAAGAGCTGCTACGCATTACGTCGCAGAGTTAAACAAAAAATAGATCATTGCTCCTCGCCTGAAACGAAATTTACTGAGATTAGATTTTAAGACACGACAATCAAACACAGAGCAGATCCACCTCTGCAGAGAGTTTTCCGTTTGTAGGTTTCGAAGACGCAAGCAGTAATTGCGCATTGTGTTAGCAAATTTCGTGTGACATTGCAACCCCACCATTTCTTCAAGTCATTCCACAAGTGCATCCTTGATCACCTACACAGCTATTTGTGCCAATTATCAGCCCCTGTGGGAGGTAGGCGGATTTCACAGCCTGCAGCCCAGGAGTCGCTTAATAAAAATGCTTCTGCATTCGGTTTCCTCTAACACGGCCAACTCAAGGACAGAAAAATACCACAACACCACTAGAAAGTTGTGAGGTGATCGCGAAAGAAAGAAGATTACGCAACATTGTTATAAGTATACGAGTATGTAAACTACATGGACAAATGTATGCGGACACTCATTTCAAATTTGTGGATTTGGCTATTTCAGTTGCTGACAGGTGTATAAAATCAAGCCAAAATCTCCAGAGAAAAACACTGGCAGTAGATCTCAGTGACTTACAACGTGGCATCGTCATAGGATGCCAGCTTTCCAACAAGTCATCTCATCAAATTTCTGGCCTGCTAGAGCTCCCCCAGTCCACTGTTACTGCTGTTATTATGAAGTCTAGAAGCAACAACAGCTCCATCACAAAATGGAAGGCCACACAATCTCACAGAATGGGACTGCCAAGTACTGAAGAGCGAAGTGCATAAAAAATAAAAAAAACTTCCTCACTAATTCTCTTGTGGCTGAATGGAAGCAAGTCCCGGCATCAATGTTCCAACATCTAGTAGAAAGCCTTCCCAGAAGAGTGAAGGCTGTTATAGCAACAATGGGGGAACCAACTACATAATAATGCCCATGATTTTTAAACGTCTTTAACAAGCATGGATTTAAAAAAAAAAACAGCAGGAGAATTGTTTTGTTTTTTATTCCACACAGAGAAAGGTAGCACTGCTGAGGGACGTCTAGTTTCATCTAAACTGCGGCTTCAGAAACACGCCGAGGACATTCACTCTCGCACAAAAAAACTGCATCAGAGCGCTAACCAGCCAGTGTTTGCACTCTACTGCAACTATCCACTCCACAGCCAGCACATGGACCTTCCCCCGTCACTCACGGGGCTCGCTGTGTTGGGATGTGATGCGGTGGCCATTTTGAAAATCTAGGCACAGTCCGCTTCTCTTGGGGAACTGCTTCAGCAGTGATCCTGTCCCTACCATCGTATTAACTAGAGGGTTGTCTTTTTTTTGTATATTTACTTCTGTTTCTTATTTACTCCTGGTACACTGGTCTGGGACTCTCTCGCTTTCTGACAGGGATGCGCGGGAACATTGTGTTCAAAGGTGGCAAACGACCAGTTCTAAAAAAATCAAACAGCACTCAGCAAAAAACAAGCCCTCGACATCTTAAATAGTGCGGCACTTAACTCAAATAACCCAAATATTTTTCACCGAAAAACAAAATCGGGAATTCGCTTGTCTGCCCCTTTTATAACAATGAGGCAGAACTCAGAACTCCACTCGGAAACCGTGCACGGCCCAACTCAGGAGGAACCAACGCGACGGACTTGAGATTGGCGGCGCTACGCCACTCCGCAGGACACAGTTTGTGGTTTGAATTTTGAAGCGGCTCATTACCCCTGGGCCCTGCTGGGCAGCCATGCTGCCTTATGTTTCACAGTCAGATCTGGCGACCTGCGTCTGGCATAAAAGTAGGCAGTTTGAGTGACATGCGAGACGCGTGCAGTCCTAGCGAAAGTCGGTGGGCGGCACAAACACATACATGCGTGGCATGCATGCCAAAGGGAACAGGGAATGATACGTTTACAACACTTTTCTCTCGAGCCGTGTTTTGGTACTGCCAACGCTGTGGAGTGTTGTGGTCTCCAGGGAACGCCCCCACCCCCCCTTCCCGTCTAGCCTGTGCAGCGAGGCCTGTTTGTACAACAACGCCGCTCGCACACAGCATCCAAAAAAACAAAGCTGGACACAGGCGACCGCCAAGGCCCCCGGCAGGAAAAAATAACACAAATTAAAAAGACAAGGGTTACTACCTGTGGAACCCCATGGAAGAAAACTCATGTGTCACTTCTTAGCTCCGAAAGGTCTCCGATTTAACTCTGCTGCGCTGCATTTAATTGGATTATGAGCTATATTTCTATATAACGAACCCGACTACACTGCCTGATGCCACAAAGAGTAGTAATGCACTCCACAGCGCAGCTTACACGTCCCGACATTCCCAGGTCAAGGAGTCTTCCCTTCCCTTTCGACATGAGGGTGTACTTGACACAATGTTAATGTTGCTTTAAATAAATAAAAAGTCACAGGGTCATATAAAATTGCTATCAACCACAGGGCAGGCCCATCAAGATGGAATCCCTGCCTACAGACACAAGAAGAAGCCTCTTCAATTAAGGCAGAGATTTGGACAGAGCGACAGCAGCAAATCGATTCCATTATCATCTATTTTCTAATCCCAGCGTCATTACTTATTAAAATTGTCAGTGGCCTCAAAGAAACAGAACATATTTCGCTCAAGTGACTTCTTTGCCTTGTCAGGTTCTGTCCATAGAATAGCTCTAGTCATTACTGACTTAGCGTCAATTTGCAAAAAACAAAGAATTGGATTAACTTTCACTGGCTGTATGTGTATGTCTACTTGTTGTGTGCATTTCTGAGCGCTCTTACACAAAGGTACGTATGCCTATATTAGAGAACATCTTAAACTTAAGCTTCTTTCTGGCTCTCTTTTCTGCCAGCATTGCAAAGTAGACATGCTCATCCTTTAGCGACCTTTCCACCTCAACGGATCCGTTTCTGAAGGCCATGTGGATTGCATCACAAAGTTTAATAATTAGCTTCTCGTTGTTGGCTCGTTTTCCCTACCAGGCCTATACACCTATAAATATATTCATGCCACGCTTAGAGAATCTCCAGCGAGGCCCGTACCCATTTTATACGTCATTGCTTTGCCCTAAGGGGGTAAATAAACAAAAGCCCTGCACTAAGATCATGCCCACTCCGGTTGCATCGCCCCCTTCAGCAGGCCCGGAGTCCAGCATCACAGACAACTAAATGGGGCTGGGTGTGCAGGAAGCGGTGATCTTCAGTGGCCGCAGCTGCACCAATTGCCATCTGCTATGGAGACTTTCCGAATCATCTTCCCTTCCAGAAGCGCAGTCATCGGTTTGACTTAGGTCCATTGTAATGGAAACTTCCTGCACGGTGTGTCGTAATCAATCAATCATTGAAGAATTTCGGCCCCAGCAAGACAATGGGATTTTATTAAAACACTCAAATAACCCATACCAAGCAAAATTAAGAATCATGATTTTTGTTATTTTGGGATACGTTTTTTTAAATATATGTTAATAACTAATATGCAAATCACTATATGAACCTATGCAGTGATACACATCCTTTAAGCTAACCAGCGAATTAGTTTTAAATGCTTAGACACTGGAAGGGCTAAGGAAATACCATTTCGAAACACAACAGGTAATGCTCTAGGTCTGAGATGCTGTTACCTAGAAGGACTCTTCATTAAAATCCAGTGTCTGTCAGTGACACTCACATAACGTTCTCAGTCCAATAAATCCGGGTGTCAACTGGGCCCCTGCCAGTGCCAGGGACCCCGTGCATACATCCTACCGGCAGCCGCATCACACTGCACTGACACTCCGTCCGCAACAGGGCTTACTGTCCCAGGCAGTTTCCTAGGCAACCACAGAGGGGAACGGCGTGTTTGTGCATTTGCTCAATTCGGTTTGGAGACCTGTGCGACCAGAGAGGAAACTGTAATAAGCCCAAGTTATTGTTTTCTTGGTATGCATGCATCTGGAGTCTGGAGCGAGAGTGTGTGTCTGTGTGTGCGCGTAAAAACGAATGACGTTTCTGAGTACATTTTGAAGTGGGCGCCGTGAATTGTGTTTTTGTGTTTTAGTCAGGCACATCATTAGGTCGTGAGAGCAAGGGGTAAAAGTAACCCTTGTTGTACATTTCAATGTACCAGATGCAACCCAAAGAACGTTCACTACTAGCCTTTTTTTCTCCTCAGAATAACCTCCAAGTGTTCAGCCTCTTCAGCTTCAATGCACCATTAATGTACCTGTCAATCTACGCAGCTCCCCAGCAATAAACTATATTGTAGCCCTTGCAGGGATTGTGCACAAACACGCCTTCCAGCAGGAGGGTAAAATGGACCCAAAACAACAACCAGCTCACTAAATGTTGGAGAGGATGAGGAGGGAATAACAGGGTGAGACAGAATGTCCTCTAAACAGGAAATGTTTACAGTTTTTTACGGGTCAATCATAAATTTGATAAAAGGCGACCTGCCTAAGTGTGTGCAATGTAATGGGAGTCAACATATATTGAGAATAAGGATGAAATATATTATAGGCAATAATCAATATTTTATTCCTTCATTGTTTCAGAGTCTCATTACTTATCAGTCAACAGAGTCAGGCCCACCGAAGAGTAAATGTTCGCCGTGCCCGTGTATCACTTAATAAATAACACCAACCAATGATACATCAGTGTTGATCTTCACCACACTTTATCTCCCACAGCAGGAGCAGGATGGAAGCAGCGGCAATGGCTCTCCTACCTTTGGTGCTGACCATCTTGGAGGTGACCTCCAAGGTCTCCAGCAGCTCGGTGCCGATGTTCTCCAATGTGACGACCAGCTGCTGGGTCTCGCCGTTCAACAGCTGGACGGAGATGCTACTGGACAGCTCCTCCCCAGAGGGCGGCTTCAGGGCGTATGCAGACCTGCAGAGGGAAAACACACAACTGAGAAGGCCCAAAACGGAGGCCCAACACGTATTAAACGTCTACAACATGAGCATGGTTCTAAAGAAGTACCTTAACTCTTATTGATGACTGTACACAGACTCTCAGATCATGTGTAGTACTGCATTTCAAAGGTTAAGATCTGCAACATTCTATGTTTTTTCATATAGGTTTAAAAGTAAATATTTACATTTATAGACATTTATAAAGTTGAAGACTTCCAGGATTATGCTGTTGCCCGGATTGCATCTCATAGGAAAAAACTATTGAACTTAAACTTCGGGAGTGGGGGTAAAAACGCCGTTTTGCTACAGCTGCAGAACTGCGTAAAAGAATGAGCATGTGACATTGTATTTTAACAAAAGGGCATAAAGACGTGTCAACAGCTCAGCTAAAAAACACCTAAACAAGCAACCATAAACTAACCCTTTAAACATTCTCCTCCCGGCACAAATAAACAGTAAGTACATACTCAGGAAACCAAACGGCTCCCGTCACACAAAAGCAAGGGTACCTGCAATTAACAAATTAGCGCTTAGCGCTCTGCAACTGTGGAAAAGCATCTAAAGGTAATTTAAAATGTGCCTTGGAGCCGAAAAGCCGCTGATAGGAGTGATATGTCCTCTTTAGCCTGCAGTGAATGAGGCGGGATGGATTAGTGGGGGCTGATAAGCACCTCAGAAATGTCCTCGACCGCTGCGCACACTCTCTGTCAGGCAGCCGTCTCAGTGGGCCGCCCTGTTGCGTAGCCCCAACACTCATTCCACATTAATTAAACTTCATGCGCCCAATTATCGCTTTTGCCCAAGCGCCAGAGTTCAATTAATCTAACAAGGCGGCATACGCACACGCACACACAAACACACACACGTATAGACACACACAAACAAGCGCACGCTTATACATACAGACACGCACGCACATATACCATTATCTTGGTAAAAATGTATTCTAAAATCACATATGCAATTTTACTTCAACCACAAGAGAAAATCGCTGTGCACATAGAGATTACTATCGATGCTGCCTTAAATTACCACAACAGCCATCCAAGTCAGTGGCATTAATGTTTTTTTGTACACCAAATCAATTCAAGTTAAATTTTCCCACCAAAAACAGTTTATGAGCGCAAGACAGCTTGTTTATTATACTGAAAATGAATTCTTTCACGCATAATCAAACCTGATGTGCCATAAAAAAGCTCTAAATGAATAATGTCAATGGAGTCTTTATTGGATATTTCCTGTTCTAACCAATATATTCCCCACTGTAAATGATCCAAAAAAACTGGAATTCTTTGGAAGATACATTTCTTCCAGTCTCTCCAACTAATTTCGTATTATATACACCACATGGCCAAAACCATTTAGACACCCCTTCAGATTAGTGGCTATTTCAGCCACACCCTTTGCTGACAGGTGTATAAAATCGAGCACACAGCCATGTAGTCCCCATAGACAAACATTGGCAGTAGTGTAATGGCCCGAACTAAAGCGCTCAGGGACTTTCAACATGGCATAGGATGCCACCTTTTCAACAAGCCAATCTCAAATTTCTGGCCTGCTAGAGCAGCCCCGGTCAACTGTAAGTGCTATTGTTGTGAAGTCTAAGCTAACAGAACTGGATGCAGAGTACGAAAGAGCGAAGTGCATAGAAATTGTCTGTCGTCGCAGGCAACACTCATTACCAAGATCCAAACTGCCTCAAGAAGAAAAATCAGCACAAAAACCTTGTTTGTCAGGAGCTTCATGACATGGCCAAGCAGCCACACACATGCCGAGGAGCCTGAGAGCCTAAAAGCTTTGGGAAAGGTCCTTTCCCGTTTCAGCATGACAATGCTCCCTTGCACAAAGTAGAAAATACATACAGAAATGGTTTCTCGAGATTGGTGTGCAAGAACTTGACGGGCCAGCACCTCAACCCCATCGAACACCTTTGGGATGAATTGGAACGCTGACTGAGAGCCAGGCCTAATGGACCAACATCAGTGCCTGATCTCATTAATGCACTTGTAGCTGAACAGAAGTAATGTTCCAACATCTAGTGGAACTCCTTCCCAGAAGAGTGTTATAGAAGGCTGTTATACCAAATCCGTATTAATGATCATGACCTTAGAGTGAGATGTTTGACGAGCAGATCTACAGATATACTTAAGGGCATAAGGTGATATCCATTATAATATTCATTATAATGTGTTGTCAACATATATAACACCTTAGTAATGGAACACATGGCTGACTTATCACTGCATCGGCTAAATTAACACACCGTTATTAAAATACACACAAATGTAACCTGGATTTCTACTCCACGCATCCGTTCCATTGAGCGCAATGACTAAATAAATTATTCTTGTAACCAAATTGAAATGAGTAATTAATCAAGCCTCCTGCAAGCATCACACAGCATAACAGACAGATGCCCTGTAATATGCATTTGCACTAAATAACAAAACCGTCCAAAAGGTTTTTTTTTTTTTTTTTGGTTTTTTTTAAACAGACGGCAGCTAAGTGCCCATTAATCATCATGATGAGGTTGCTGTTTAAAATTCTGATGTCTTGTTTTACCCATTTGAGTAATTTTCTTGGTCAATAAATCCTCTCTGTATTCACTTCTAAAACAGTGTGTAGTTTTTGCCCATTGAACCATGAACATCTCTGTATCTAGACAAAATTGTCCCCATTACAATCAATAAATGTACATGGAAATAAAACGTCAGTAACATTTAACTATCCCCCACTGAACTGTGGACATCTCTACATGTGGAAAAAAATTCTTAACACAATAAATAAATGGCATAACAATGTACATAATTTAATGTAAATGATTAATCAGGACTTCTACAGAAAAGCAAAATGGCTTCCACGTTAGCTACATGTTGCCACCTCACAGCTATTGAATCTTGGTGAATTATATGGACAAAAGTATTGAGAAACTTACAGGAGATTTTATGACATCCCATTCTAAATCCATAGGCACTAATATTGAGTTGGTCCCCCCTTTGCAGCTATAACAGCTTCCACTCTTCTGGGAAGGCTTTCTACAAAATTTTGGCGTGTGTCTTTTGAAATTTTTGCCCATTCATCCAGAAGAGCACCTCTCCCTCAGACACTGATGTTGGACGAGAGTTCTTCCACACCAAACTCATTCAACCATGCCTTTAAGGACCTTGCTTTGTGCACTGGGGCACAATCATGCTGGAACAGAAAAGGGCCTTCCCCAAACTGTTTCCACAAAGTATAAAGCATAGAATTTTCCAAAATGTATTGATAAGCTGAGGCATTAACATTTCCCTACAGTGGAACTAAGGGGCTTAGGCCAACCCCTGAAAAACAACCCCATAGCATTATCCCTCCTCCACCAAAATTTACAGTTAGCACAATGCAGTCAGGCAGGAAACGTTCGCCTGGCATTCGCCAAACCCATCAGACTGCCAGATAGAGAAGCGTGATTCGTCACTCCATGGAACAGTTTTCCACTGCTCCAGAGTCCAGTGGCGGTGTGCTTTACACTACTTCATTCGACGCTTGGCATTGTGCTTGGTGATGCAAGGCCTGCATACAGTTGCTAGACCATGGAAACCCATGCCATGAAGCTCCCGGCACACAGTTTTTGTGCTGATGTTAATGCCAGAGTAGGTTTGGAACTCTGCAGTTACTGAGTCAGCAGAGCGTTGGCGACTTTTACACACTTATGCGCCTCAGCACTCGGCGACTCCGCTCTGTAACTTTACGTGGTCTGCCACTTCGTGGCTGAGTTGCTGTGGTTCCAAAACCTTTCCACTTCGCAATAATACCACCGACAGTTGATCCTGGAATATCTAGGAGGGAAGAAATTTCATGAACTGACTTATTGCAATGGCGGCATCCTATTACAGTACCATGCTGAAATTCAGAGAGCTCTTTAGAACAACCGATTTTTTCACCAATGTTTATAAAGGCAGACTGCATGGCTAGGTGCTTGATTTTATACACCTGTGGCAATGGGATTGAATTAAACATCGAATTCAATGATTAAGAGGTGTGGCCCAATACGTTTTTCCATAATGTGTGTTATAAATATTTTTGTTGGTAGGTCCCTCAGTAATATTAACCAATCAGTTTGAAGGATTAACAATGAGAAGGTTCAGACGCAGAGAGCGGGCAGTGTTGCGGTTGATTGCGAGAGCCCGATCTCAGACCCTAGACTGACCGTGGCAGAGAGGTACTGAGCTGGAGACGGGGCAGGGCCGGTACGACTTCCACCATGCAGCCGCTGGTCTTCACTGAGGGCAGGACCTCCAGCAGGCAGTCACTCGTCACCCCGAACACAGAGCTGTGGTAACCTGAAAGGCGGGGACGGAGAGGGGCTCACTATAACACTGCATTATCCAAGCATGTGTGCGCACACACACCCACCCTGAAAGGCAGGGAGGGAGGGAGGCTCACTATAACACTGCATTAACCAAGCATGTGTTCGCACACACCCACCCTGCCAGGCACGGGGAGGGAGAGTTGCTCAGTATACCAACCCTGTGTGTGCACACACCTGCACACAAACAAGCACCCCAACAATGAAATAAACCTCACTGATAAACAGTAAAGCCTGCATGTGAAAAATGTTGTCTAACTTATAATCTACAAAATTTTAGACAATATGTTACACAATTTCCCAGGCTTGTGCCAATTGTTGCAGATAAACATACAAAAGTAATGAACCCGTAATAACTAGTATTATACTGGCGAGCAATTCTGACATCTGTCCTTTTTTTACTAGCAGGAACAAATGTCTCGAATAATGTGAATGGACACTCTGCAACTGGAGGACGCTTAGCAAGAGCGCACGTCTGACCAGAATCCTGCTCCGGGTGCGAGCGACCGAGCGTTGCATCGCAGTAAACCCTTTCCTCACCCGCACGGGTGGCCACTGATAAGCCTGACAAAAGTCGGCAGGAATTTTACACATCATTCACTCCCATCCTTTAGCGGTCACCGGGGCAGCCTCTTCAGTAATTATTCAAACGGCCATAATGCCATTACAAGCAATTACAGTCACGTATGATTACCATACGACTACCCCCATTACAGAAATTAATGAGTTCTTCAACAGGCACTAATGAACGCAACCTGACACATACGATAACTGGGCGAAGGTAATGGATGGATTCTGGAGCACGGGGTGCGTATGAAACCGCTTGTCCTGAACAGCCGCGACGCCATCAAAGGTCAGAACCCGGAGAGAAGGGAAAACGGGGGAAGGTAGCAGGGCCGGAGTCGCGGTTTCTTTCAGCTCCTCAGAGCCGACTTGTTCCGCTCTGCAGGGAAGATGGTACTCTACCTACACCTTAAAAGCCTGGGTGGCCACGCGGAACTGGGTTTGAAATACTCCAAAAGAAATCCTACCATGAGGGAGACCAGAGCACTGAAAGGACTCCCCGTGATCCAGTGGAATATACGCATTTAACCCAAATTACACCTTCTAGAGGCACAATGCAACTGTTAAAACGTGTAGCTCCTCTTCCACAGCGTGCCGCAGCTAATGTGCTGCTACGGGAGGCCGGAGAGAGAGAAGCGGCCGGCAGTGGCTCGGTGCTGTGCATTATCTGTGATATGGAAGAGAGGGGTCAGATCTGAGAGCGCCGTCGACACTGACGAATACCTACTGTGGCCACAGTAAGAGCCCCAGGGCTTCTTCACATTCAAAACTGCATCCAATTTTGGAGAGCCGTTGTAAACTAATGGGAATCGGCGATTCATAACAGACAGAAATCAAGTTACGCTAATAAATTTGAGGCGGTAAATCAGCGCTTTATATTGCTGTAACCAATTTCATTTAGCCGAGAATCCCGAGCGACTAAACCACAAGCAGGATGGGTTTCAGACTCATTGACTCAACGAATCCCCCTTGTTCACAGCGATCACCTTCCACTTACAGGGGGACCCAGCGAAGCCGTACAAAGCATGTGGAGAGCGACTGGACTCACCGTTGACCGTGATGTTCCCGGCGGTGCGAGGGACCCCCACCAGGGTGACCGGGTACAAACCGGACTCGGCGGGGAGGGACAGTGCGGCAGGCAGGGACTCAAACTCCACCCCTGATGTCAGGAGACCCTGGAACACACAGAGACGTGTTCACACCCCGATCACACCAGCGCTTGACACATTTAAAGCAAGTTCAGATGAAACAGGATCAGAACGGTCAGTGGCGGGATAACAATCCTCTCCAGAGGTTGAACACAAAGACACAACTTATCCAAAAACGCTGTCAGAGGAGGCAGTAATGGCAACAGGCGTAAATTAACAGCCCAACTAAATTTACATTCACATACATTTCCGAGCAGTTCAGCGAGACACCAACTTTGTGGCACAAACTTTTCTTCTGCAATTTGATATGGTTGCTTTTGATTTTCAAGCAGACTGTAACTGTGTTGGTAATGAAGCAAATGTCATGTATTTACCGAGAAGGTAAATGTGCGAACGCTTGAAAAAAACTTATTCGGGAATTTGGATTAATTGAGACCACGTACCGCAACTTTGATCAAACTTGTTTCAATTACAATTAATAATCAGGTTTTGTTTGGGTATATATAAATTGATATTAATGTGACTGCCAATAAATGTGACTCGATGGTTCATTATCTACTGGCGTGCCAAACATTTGCTGTCCTTTTCTAATATCACTAATTAATCAGAGTGCGGAGGACATTATAGAAATTAAGTAGAGTTCTAATAAGCCCTATTTAATGACAACATCTTTGCATGAATGATACAGGTAAGTTGATTCCATTTCCTTAGTTTACAGACAACAAGATATAGGTTAGCTAGTTTTAAATACCTGCGGATACATGTCGAGCAGTAAGACAAAATTAGACTAGCTATACGTTTGTGATTACTTGGGTTTCTGTTCTGTCATCCTATTGCCCTGATGTAACGCTCAAACAACCCTCCATCACAGCTTCTGATGAATAATGAATAATGAATCATCTCTAACAATGCCTTGCAGATGCAATCATTCCCAGCATGCCCCAAACCCACTTCCAGGAAAGAGCTTTGCTCTTATTCACACAGTCACTGACAGACTAAATGTTCACAGACTTGTATCTGAGGGAAGATTTAAAATTTAAATTTTAAAAAGAGGTTCCATCAAACTTTTTAGCTTTTCCTCGCAGATTTGAGGCCTGGCTGGTTCAGGAAAATAACACATAAAACTGGAGACAAGTTTCACGTTTTTATAAATACTTTCAGGTTGTAAAGAGTGCTATGTAATCCAGCAGGCAGAATTAGGTGGACAATTAACACCTGATCCAAAAATCGCTCTACTAGAGAGTGGAGATGCAATGAAAACCCATACCTTTCTTTTTTGAAATGAGATTGGCCTACCTAAACTGCATCATTGAAATTGGCTGCTTTTCTTACATTTCTGTGCAAAGTGCTGCGTAGACAATTTGGTAAGACGGTTATGTCAGGGGTGTAATTCCTGGTTGGTTTTGTTCAAAAGGCATGGGCACTCCCAGGATCTCATCTCTCAGAAGTTCCTTGAGCGTAAAATTGTAAGAAAAGGTACAATTTGTGGTCCAGACGGCGGACCATTAAAGCACTGTCGGGCAGAAGACAAAAAAACTGTAATTTCAAAAGCCATGCCCTGAAGTGACACAGGAGGAGGAAAAGGCTTACATCTGGAAGCTTCAATGGTCAACAAACATCTCAGAAACATCAATAAAGCGTTGGCATCTCAAAATGGAATGGGGGGAGGGGCCTCAGGCATCGCTTGTTTCCTACCCCCCCGGGGTCTGAAGTTAACAGACCGTGATCTCTCAGCCTTTTTCAATTTCATCGTTGTAACACTCCTTGCAGGCCGTTAACCGAGACCCGATAAATAAATTGTCCACGGCAACGGCACCTAGATCAGTTCTGGTCTTCGAGAGATGCACCGTCCACGGGTTTCGGTCCACCTGCTTCTCCCTACTGATGATTTCATTGGAATCATCATTTTAATTAGAGAACCTGGAGCCACTGTCCGCAGCTGTAAATCAGATGCTAACTCAAAGGTATATGAAGGCCTGCAGACATTGCGGCCCTTGAGAACCAGTATTGACCGCACCTGGCTCAGGTCGGAAAACTGCCCCGGAAACGCGTCTAAATTGCACTAAACGCAATGACTGGTTGCAATATGTAGGTAACATTTGGCAAGGTGTTTTCACCCCTCCCTGCCAGGGGCATTTATTACAGAAACATGCAGATACTGATACATAACATCATCAGGCAATGGTACACAGCTGGATAGACATACATCAGCTTAAAAAATCTACTCGATAGATATCTATTATTCCAAACTATTTCCAAACCTTTTGGAGCTAATGCCGTTTTTAGTGTCCATCGGTAGCTAATATAACATGCTCTGGTCCTCTACTGAAGTGTGCCGTTTTTTTGTGTTAAGCACTTATATAAATTAAAAGAATGAAATGGAAATGGCAAGAGATGCCTGCATTTAATGTTGGTAATTCGTCATCTGAATCTGCACTCCCTGCTCAGTTATCAGCAATTAACAGCAATGAGACTAAATTGAAGCACACGCATGTCTAGGGTTGCTTAAGCAGAAACTGATTCACAAGCTGAGCTGGGCTCATATTTATCACAGTGGCTCATGTAGGCACACATTACATTATATAAGCCTATTATATAAAACTTTTTTTTGTCATTTTTGTCTTTCAGCATCAATGTTTCCTACAAAAAAACAAAACATAACTGTCAAAACTGGTAACAACAAAATACACAGAAAACTAAATACTTCTACAGATAAATTTGTACACCAGGGGGAACTATTCACATCGGAAGTTAATGTTGGAATGATGAGTCTGCAGCTCACCGTCACACTACGATACGATAAAATGCGCGCTCCTGCAGGATCTCATCTCTCAGAAGTTCCTTGAGCGTAGAATTTTAAGAAAAGGTACCATTTGTGGTCCAGAAGGCGGACCTTTAACAGCTGATTAACTAAAGGGACCAGAAAGACCAAAAGAGAAATGGGACCTTGCGCTAGTTGGCTAGACTCTAGCTTCGCTCACTCAAAATTTTAGACACCCTCGCTCTAAACTGTAGGTGTTGGCATCTGATTGAGACCACCATCAGACAATGCAACGGCCAAACGCTCCTCTTTTGCTGGAGACAGAAGAAACTGCTGCCATATGACACATACGATTGTTTCCTTGCTCTCCATGTGATCATCTTCATCACAACCTGCAACAGAACCAGACTCTTCCCTGACAGTCCAAACCGCTCTTTCTGGATCGCAAATCAACCGTGAATACATTATTGTTCTTAAGAAACAAAACAGTCGAACGCCAAAAGCACTCGCAGAGAAAACACAGCAGTTGCCACAAATCTGCAGTCCCACCTCAGATTATTTAAACAAATTTTGGTAAAATGTACAGATCAGCTGAACCGAACCTCCCGTCTGTACAGATCAAAAGTTCTGTACTTGGCTTCAATGCTCAGTTCGTGCCTTGTGCCATTTTTCAGGCACTTGATCTCTTGTGACAAGACGGGGGAGAGAGTTACGCGAAAACGCTTGACAGTTTTACATATTCCCCTCCCACTGCATGAAATTGAAAAATGAAAACGCATCGCAACGAACTCGCTACCTCTGCCACTTCAAAAACATTTCCGATCGCTTGAGTGAAACCGCCCTGATCTCGTGTGAGAAGACTACATCTATCAGTAATAGAATGTCAGATTCGAAGTTCTGAAACAAAGAGGCATAAAATAATGAGACTAGTCCACATAAAATAGAGCTCCATAAGCATCATATTTGTAAATAGCCGATTAACCATGTTCAAATCCCTAAAAAAAGTGTTGGCAAGAATGCCAGCATAATGTTGTGTGCACGTTAAATTATAATCGGTGTATAACTTTTTTTTTTATATACACAGCACAATATACCATATGGCTGGAGTAAATGTTTATACGATTAAATGAAGGACGCTGCCTCACTAAACACAGTAGCGGGGGATGTCTTGCTGCCGTACGCTGGCTTGTGTCGATAAAAGAATTCCCTTTGGAAATGGTTACCTGCGTCTCATTGGTGGGTGTCAATGATCATAAACGGGCATTAAAACTTATCTGTGACTGTAAAGAATAAATGGACTGTTTATTCTAAACTCACTCAGAAGAAAAATTGGTTTGTAGAATTGTTTAATATTTCCATTTTCTCGCCAATTATAAAAATCAAATTCATATTTATATGCTATATTCTACATAGCTTGAGTCCATTAGGGTTCCATAGAGAGCTGAGATTAAATAACTGAATAAATAAAACGATATAGGGCATGATACAGCATGCAGATTTTAGAGTAAAGTCCACTTTTACCATAAAACCACACTGACAGGGAAAAACTAAAATATGCCTCCTGCTTTAAATACTACAGTGTGCCGATGGATACTACAAAAGCCAGAAACCTATCCTGTGGGGTTGTCCACCCCCGGTTCAAAAAAAGAGAAACATTCCTCGAGGCTGCCAGCTTTTCTGCCAGGATCTGTGGGGAACCTCTGTGTCTCCATCTGTCTCCTGTCAGGCTGCACCACACCTCACCGCATCTCCGAGCGCACCACACCACCATGTCCGAGCACACCTCAGCCCGACCCAACACATGTCCGAGCAGACCTCACCACCATTTCCGAGCGCACCTCAGCCTGACCCACCGCATGTCCGAGCAGTAGAAAGGGGCGGATACCAGAAGCAGAGTGGTCCATCATCACACCTAGCTCGAGGATGAGCTGTTACCACCACCGCCCTACCCAGAGGGCCCACAGGAGCAGCCCACGCCGCCACACTACCCAGTCAAGGGTCTTCTGCTGTCGGCCTTCCCCGGGGCCTGTGGGTTCCCTCCAACCTGCTCTGCTGAGAGTAGCTGCCCGGGCCTCGGGTGGGGGCACTGGGCCGGACAGGATCCCTGTCCTACGACCCAGGAGGGTTGCAGCCCCCCGCTGTATATGAACCGCCGCGCGATGGTGCCACGCCCAGAACCAGGACCTCGTTGAGCTGATTGTAACCACACTCGGGTGAATTCCAGCAATTCAAAAGACATTAAAAGTGAAGAGAGTTTAGACTGGGAAGGTGGTGGCTCCAGATGTGTGTGTATTGTTATATTTTGTTGCTTAAAAAGGGTAACAACTGTTTTAGGTAGCCTTCCCCGAAAGCAGGTTTTTTGTGTTTGTTTGAATTTTCCTGAATGACACCTTATAAAAGGTGTCCCTACATCAGGTTAGACAAAAATCAAGTCAGAGTGACGTCACCTTTTACAGCAAAGTCGCCACTGAGGAGCTCCACTGCTTTCACTGTTGCGTTTGGTCAGCATCATCTGACAAAGGCACCAGATCCTTTAAAATCAGATCCCATTAAAAGCTGAAATCAGCAAATGTCCAGATAAATGACTAAGCCTGGCTCTTCCAGGAAGCACCACTGCTCTTTAAAATCACGTTTTTCCTTATTCGTTGCCAGGGAAAAATCTGCTGATAAACAAAAAGGTTTTGATCAATTTCATCCATCGCAGGCTGTCCATACGTCTGCCTATTCAAAGAAAGAATAGTTATTATTAGTAGTAGTAAATTTATATTCCCCAAATTAAAGGATACCAGTGAAGGAACTCCTCTGCAGAAAATGTAAATCTTAAAGAGAAACGGCTTTACTCAAATCCCCCAAGAATCGGTTCTCAACCTACTTGTTATGATCAAATAAAGTACAGGAACAGTATTCATGTATCCATTCAAGGCTAACAAATAGTCAGCATATGCAGCGTTGTACATTGTGTAAATCCAAATTAAAAAGGCAATCACTCTTATTACTATGTCACACATAATACATTTTGAACGGAGTAAGATGACACCCTTTGGTGGACAGAGTTTCTTGTTTGGGTCCAGCTTAATATCCTCACCAGCAATCTCGCGAGCGGCGCTATAAAACAGCGTAGTTGGGCTCTGCAGCACTTAATTGTGCATTCAAGTACGCTCAGACAGATGGGGGGGACGAAAAAACAACCGTCTGAATTTAATGGCTTTTCGCCAACCGTAATGGAGACATTTTTATTCTGACAGGACGGCTCAGGAGGAATAAAACTTAATAGCACAACAGGAGTTTCTCCGGCTTCTATTACGCGTGTCACCGGAATCGGTGAAGTGTTCTTTTCTATCCCGCCACAATTACAGTCTCTTAAAAAAAAAAAAAAAACAAGTTCTGGCCTTTGGCAGCTTCGAATGCGTGGCTGTTGGCAACAGCAGACATTACCGTCGCATTAAAAACTCGGCCGTGTCGAGTGCTATGCATAAAGTTCAACTGGTGGTGAAAAAGGTCTCATCGCGTAGCAAGTGGCAACTCCAACACAGGAACACTCTAAACATCTCTCCAGCAGCACTGGATATCAATTAAAACAAAGACAAATATGTATATATTCTTGACTAAATACATATAATAGGTGCCACTTATTCCATCGCAAAATGATGTTTAAAAGGTAAACTTCACCTTTAACCAAGATATACACTACAGATCATAACATTGTAACAATTAATGACAGAAAATGCTATATGAAATGACTGAATAAAACATAAAACAGTCGCATTATGATGTATCATAATCATCATTATCATCATCATCATCATCACCGAGCTTCTGCTGGGCTATTGGGGCTCCTCAGGGTTCCCTCGACGCGAGGACGTTTCGCAGAAGGCCTGTGGTTTCAAACAGCGCTTTTCTCTGCAATTTCAAGGCACTTTCAGTGGAATCCGCTCAGGTTCCCCCCCGCAAAATCGATCCCAGAGAGCCATCCATTACTGGCACTATTTGTCTCACCGTGCTCCACGGTCTTCTTCGTTCGATCTCTGGGTCCTCGTATTTTTAGATCTTCTTAGCTTTTTTTCTGTTTTTAATACTATTATTAGACCTCTGCTTGCTGTAGCTCCTATAACATATACCTGCATGTTCATTTAGTGCTCAGCTTTTAAAACAGCCAATTGACGATCCTTGCTTTTTTACAATTGTGGCGCATTGTGTGAAAAGAGTGTTGCCCATGGCTATTCTTGGGAAGATCTCCCAGCTGTGTGTGTATATTCTGACAGCCCACTAAAGTTCTATACTTGTGAGCTGGAGGTTAAAGGCCTTTGTGACAGATGGATTAGAATGTATCATGTTGTTATACATAATTAATTTTATAGAGAAGCTTGTCTGATCATTTGTAATAAAACACTAAGATACACTTAGGTCAGGGGTTCTCAAACATTTTTTGTGACGGATCATTTTTCACATGCATACATTAATCACGGACACCCTACTGATAAACAAACTGACAAAACTGTATAAAATGTACTTAGTTTTTGGACCCCCTGGGCAGTATTAGTATTATATAAACTACCTAAATCCCAAACCTAGCGTTAACTGGTATCACGTGCAGTCGTAAAACATCTGTTTTGTCAGAGGCGCCTCAACTTACAACTTAGTAACAAGACGCGTACTGATGAAATGGTAAATAACGGCTAAGAAAAAACTAACTGGCCATAACTCTGACAAAAGCAATGAAGCCAACAATGCTTTTCCCAGACTCCTCTATAATTTCCTTCTGAAAATCCTGCACTCACCATGTTCTCCACACGGAGCTCAAAGGGCATGGGGTTGTAGACCATCAGCTGAACTTCGCAAACATCACCCTGGACCCACTGAAAATCTGCCAAAAACAACAGGAAACAGAACAAAAGGTTCAATGTCAGAGACAGCAAACCACCAAATACCCATCCACCAGCCATGTCTTGCCTCATGAATTGCGCTATATATTTTTTGAAAAATAAATGGTTGATTGAAGACATTAGCAAAATATATTTTTCAAACAATTGTTTTGGCTCATAACCTACTATAGGATTTTACAGATTTTCTGCAGAGCCTGAAGCAATTCTGATTGGTGGAAATTGAATTTGATACGGTTAATGGAAATCAAAGGCATTCAATTGGACGTTTATTGTTTTAATTCTGGAGAGCAGAAGGGACTGCATTACTAGAGCAGAATACAGCAAAGACTGCGTCGTTAGCAGGGACTGCATTACTACCGCAAAGCGTGAACTGTTAGCAGGGACTGTATTACTACCAAAAAAAAGTGTGAACTGTTAGCAGGGACTGCATTACTACCACAAAGACTGCGCCGTTAGCAGGGACTGCATTACTACCACAAAGTGCGAACTGTTAGCAGGGACTGCATTACTACCACAAAGTGCGAACTGTTAGCAGGGACTGCATTACTACCACAAAGTGTGAACTGTTAGCAGGGACTGCATTACTACCACAAAGACTGCGCTGTTAGCAGGGACTGCATTACTACCACAAAGCGTGAACTGTTAGCAGGGACTGTATTACTACCACAAAGACTGCGCTGTTAGCAGGGACTGCATTACTACCACAAAGACTGCGCTGTTAGCAGGGACTGCATTACCGCATAATACAGCAAAGCGTGCAGCATTGCAGAGACTGCTCTGCCATTCAAATGTTAGAGGAACAAGGCATTGTACTTTTTTTGGACTTATGTATCGTTAGCGTTTGCATATGCATATATATTTTTTTTTCATCATTTATTTTAAATTTGTATGTAGGCATTAAAGCACTTTGTTTACTTCTTACAAGAAAGAATACATGTAATTTCAAAGAATGACAGGAGTCTCTCCACAAACTTGGGTAATCAGGCAACCCAAGTTTGACTACTCAAAAGGGATAAATTTCCTATTCCATTTCTATTACAGCCCTGAATAAGCAATAGCCTACCTTAAATTTTTTAAATGTAATTTTTCAGGCTAAATACAGTCAGTGGTACAATAAGATGAGTAACAGCAAATCCTTGCCAAGTTGTTGTCGTGTTAGGATTTATGGAGGGTAAACTCTAGCCATGCACCTGGGAAATTAACCGCAGTCAAAGAAGCCCATCAATAACACCAGCGCAGCCGGAGAGATTCTTCATAACGCCAGGTCTCCGCAGAACCCTCCCACACCCACCCTTAGTAAGCCAATTAAACATGAAATATATGTGAGGGGGAGGTTGGGGTTTGGCACTCCCATGTGCTCTCCCTGTACGGTGTCCATGGCAGTCCGGTGCCGCAAGCCATCGAGAAAAGAATGCCTTCTTTCTTTCTTTTTGTTTTTTAAACAGCAAACCTAGTCTGCGAGGCCCGTTCCCGTTTCTCGAGCAAACGACCCAACAGAGAACGCAAAATTAAACGCCGGTCGACTTTCCCCTGTACGATGGGCCATCGCCTGCCAGGGATTTTCAAGGCCGTTAACTTTAGTAAGATGCCACTGGAAGTGACCTTCGAGGTGCACAGAAAACCGAAACGGATCGATACATCTTACTGCAGCGTGACCCAGCACAGCAGGGTCTTCCTCGTGCTTTTCCTTGCTTAAATGGACCAGATTTGTTCTCAGAAGAAATGTGTGTGTGTAAGAGAGAGAGAGACACAAAGAGAGAGAGAATGCTTCCCTTCTTTGTCCCCGTATACACTGATGCTCCTTTAAAAAAAATGACACAGTGAGAGAAGAAACCTTTGCCTTGCATCTGTTACATTCTAATGCCGGGACGCCATAATGGCAGCAAAAATGACATCATACCCTGAATAACAGAATGAGCACGGGTGCAGAGCATGGATGATGTAGCCAAACACCACGGCTCGACATATCATAATAAGCTATGGCAATCTTCTCTTTATCATGCATCCTAGAGAACAAGTGTTCTTCAGAATAAAAAGCTCTAAACAAATTAAAGGATTAAAGAGTATAAGTCTAAGAATACTGGTATCTTAGTCACCCAAATCTACTCAGCAGTTGATATAGATCTCTTATAAGAGAGATTCCTGCAAGTTTATTGGCTCTCCAGAGGTTGAAGAGGCAAGCCTTCTCTGGAACGTTCTGGTCTCCCCCCAAACTCTCTATTCTTGTTTAAAACAGCAGATCACGGGTAGCACCCTTTAACTAATGCAGTGTGAAAAAAACTGCACGGTACAGCCGACAAGGGCTATTTTAAACCCTTCTACCTTGGCTAACTTAGCCAAAAGCATGCAGAGATGGAGGTCCATTTAGTTTTAGGAAAGACACAAACTACCCCCTTTTTTCTCTTCCTGACAGTCCTTAGAGCAACAGCCTCTGGGATTAGGCCTGCCATGGACCGGGAACCCAAAACGCACAGGCTCCAGAACAGGCCCCAAAAACTCAGTAGCCAGGGGCAACGGAAATCATTAGCAGGAAGCATTTCCCCCCCACTTTGTTTCCTAATACCCGAAAGCTTCACTAAATCATAATCAATACCCGGCAAATCTGCAATTTTAGGCAAAAGCCTTTTTCATTGACTCCGGGTGAGGTGACCGTGCATGTCCATTCGGCAGCGGGGAGACGAGGCCATGCCAAGCCTGATCCAGGATCAGTGGAATGCTCCCAGAGGGTCCGCTGCCAGACTGCAAAAGAGTCAATGACAAATTCCGCGCTAATGGCGGCATGTTCGATATAGTGGCTCTAATGGGAAAGGCATTTCTCTCAACAGGAGCATCTAAATAAAACAACCCCCCTCCGCTGACTAACAAACACTAAGTTTATAGTTTAGCCTGCTTAACAAACCACCAACACCTTCCGCCCGCTGCGATGAAGAGCAGCTGTCACCGCCGCTACATCACGCCGACATGATTGGCTGCTGACGGGATACGAGGAGGCGAGGACAAGTTCATAAAACAAAAGGGAGGAACCCCAGCTGGCTGCGGCAGGATCAGTGCTCTCCAGCATCCGATAAATCACCGCAAAAGAGCTGATTCATCTGGGTTTGATTCATTCGCCGGTGCTTAGGAAACCACAACAAAGAAAGGGGGTCTCTGCAAATAAAGCGTTACACGGGAACACAAAGTATCCGTTCGATCGACAAGAGAGAAGTCCAGCGAGTAAACTCCGGTGAGTAAACACAGAGAAAAGACGTAGGCGAGAGAGCGAGAGAGGTGATGTGTGAATGAGGTAGGCACTAAGCTACATCTGTTGCATACAGAGCCGCGGGCATTTCCGGTGGAAAGAGAAGAGCTAAACGGTTAAGTTAAGCCCCATCCCTCCAAGTTCAAAATCAATGATCATCAAAAGCTAAGGACACTGTAGATGCGTGTGGCCGATGGGATATCGGATATAATTGAGTATATGAAGTGAAATCCTCCCACTTCTGTCTGAAGCACTGAAGCACCCATTCACAAAGAGCGGTGGAGGCCCGTTGCGGTCAGGGTACGGTGGAAAAACAAACTTGCTTTACTGCCACCCCCCCGTAGCCAAACAGGAGCACAGAAAAAAAGTCTGGGGCAGGAACTCAAACCATCGCCCTCCCCAGACGCCGGCTTCAAACCGCTCTCTCTGTTTGAACAACAGGGTATTTTATTTCACCAGCGTCGACCGCGGCAGGGGTCCTCCATCAACAAACTTCCCTCCGCCTCGCGAGCCACGCGACCACGCGTAATCTCTCACGCGGCGTCAACTTCTACACTGCACGACTCGCGTTAAATAAACATTATCCATCAACAATAAGCATGCAGCTAAACGTTTCCCTTTTCTATTTTAAAGGCACATCCCTATTCAAAACTCCCGAATCAGTAAAGTGCGCTGTCGAAACCAGAGGGCTGCGGGGAAAACACTTTGCACAGCTAGGGTCCTTTTAAAAACTAAAATATTAAAATATTCAACATTGTTTATTCACATATTTGCTACTAAAATTTGGTGCTTTAGGGATACAGCGGGGTATTGCTTTTCTAAGATTATGGCAGGACCCTCTTAAATCCCTCGTAAAGCTGCCCACCGTAACACACCAGGATCTGTAAGACCAGCTGTGACAAGCACAGATAAAGGCAGCTCAATAACACTGCATCTGTCCTCTCTGTAATGGATAGTCACAGACGCACAGTACGAGCCAACCCGTGTTCGGCACCTCGGTCCATATTCCCGGAGCCAGGGTCCGGTCATACACAGTACAAACCAACCCAAGAGTTCAGGTTCCGGTCACCTTATAGAATCCTAATTTAACGTCAGACAATGTACGCACATAAATCTGATGCATTCAACTATTCTGCTCATCTTCACTCAAATAGGAAACACTGGAGTTTAAATGAGAAAATTAGAAATTCCGTTTTATCTATTTGTCTGGAGTCATCCTACAAAAATTATTTTTATTTTTTTAAACCTTTTTCAATGGAAAACGAAGGTCAGCTCATAACTGAAACATTTTTTACTACTTTGCTACCAAAGGAGTGATATCAGAAATGACCTCCAAAAGCATAAGTGAATTAGGCCAAACCAGGCTAGATAAATAATTGAGGCCTTAAGCTTTGACTCACAGCAGTTCTTCCATCTAATCTATCCCCCATTAAAAAGAGACCACTGTATCTGTGGCTAGAGTTTCATGGTATATGGAAGGAGAAAACATATTTCTCATTGATTGTGATGAAAATGGGTGTAGAAAACATAGGACTGGTGGGGGGGGCTATTCTGACACTTTAAGTCTCCCCTCACGCTAGTCATTGACAGAGGCGTTCCCGCTCTTTGGCTGCTCATCACGCACGCTAGTCATTGACAGAGACAGTCCCGCTCTTTGGCTGCTCATCACGCACGCTAGTCATTGACAGAGACAGTCCC
>JAOVYW010042548.1:0-16760 GCA_025775045.1 Hiodon tergisus | reverse complement strand
CCCCCCCCCCCCCCCCCCCCCCCCCCCCCCCCCCCCCCCTAATGCACAGGTGATGCAGTCCTTCGTTAAAGAAATCTTCTGGAACAGTCTGTGGCCACAAAAGATTTTAATAGGCAAGTGATTATTCAGCACACATTACACAACCTGTCAAGTCTCCCGTAGCGGTTTTATTTATTTATTTATTTTATTTTATTTTATTTTATTTTTTTAAAATTTCTGAACAGGATACTGGTTTAAAAATCTGTTTAAAATCGGAGGAGATTTTGATAGCAAAGGGAGACATGACAGGTATATCTTTGAATTAAATGATTATTAATAATTTGGGGGGGTTATGATAGCATTTTGTGTTTATTTTCCCCTTGTGAATCATCTCGACATTACTTGTCAGCACTGCGCACTCTACCTTGTGATATTTGGCTTAGTCTTGATTACTGTCATAAGATAGTTGACAGCTGAAATTGGAAACAAACCACGGTTCTGGCAAAATTTTGTTGCTCATCAGTAGTATAAGGTATTTGAAATCTGAATTTTAATGTGAAATCTTCTGAAAATGTTGGATATGATCATTTTTTTGTGTCTTAACTTGGAAAGGGGTCGAAATTGGCTTTTCTAAATTATTATTTATATTTTCCATATTTTCGTGTATGGCAGAATTTATATAAAAATTATATAATAAATGCCATCACTGGTATCCGCTACAAAAGGCCTTTCTCTAGGTATTGTGTTTTGGTTTCTGATGTAAGGTTTCCAAACAACATAAACATAATTACATTGTCATTTTGTCCTTTTCTTCCCCTTCCCTATCATTTAGGTAGTTTGATTCTGGCAATTCTGCAATGCCTATTATTGTTTTTGTCCCTTACACAAATATGCATCAATTTTCTGGGGTAAATCTGTCTAGATTTGATACAATGCACAATTTGATAAACTGGTATAACCCTTGTACTGTGACCTACTTATCATGATGCATATTGTATCGCTGATAAGCCAAATATCCCCACTCCTTTTAATACTGCTGCCAGCTCATTTAGGAACTTAAGTAATTTATATATTTTATTCCATTGCGTTCAATAGACTAAAGTGCTAAATACAGACTATTTGTATTAGTTTGTCAGTTAAAACTAAGCTTTAACCACTTCAGAGTATAAGTACAGTACAATTTAATATTGAAATCTTGAGAAAAAATGTTTTGTTTTGTAAAGGATTCAGGTTATTTTCCCACCCTGAATCTAGTTCAGCCCTAAAAAAGTCTAAGTCCAGATAGTGTTTCAAAACCAAGAGGCCAAAATATGAAATATGGATGCATAAAAGTCCTAGCAGCTGCAGGGAGTTAACCGTCAGACAAGCTGGGGTGGGAGATGGGGACTGGAACTCGTTTCCCCTGTATGGGGGATGTATAGCATATCCAGGGAGCCATTTACGTCTGTGAATCAGAGACCGCAGTGTGGTGCAAACCCGGCATACCGGAAGTTCAGTCTGATCATTTCCTTTATATATACATATAGAGAATAAAGAGAATGGGCCAGATTTTTACAGATATTCAAATGGTGGTAATCTGAGTAACTTTGTAGGAAGCCCGGATGCTTTCGTTGTTTACATTGGTAAAAAATATATATTTTTTAAATATTATATATACAGACATACACTACATAGCCAAAAGTATGTGTAAACCCCAAATTAGTGTATTCTGCTATATCAGCCGTTGCTGACAGGTTTATGAAATCAAGCACACAGCCATGCAATCTCCATAGACGAACATTGGCAGTAGAATGGCTCAAACAGAAGATCTCAATGAATTTCAATGTGGTAGCGTCAAAGGATGCCACCTTTCCAACAAGTGAGAAAACAAGTGTCAAATTTCTGCCAGCTGCTCCAGTCAGCTGTAAGTGCTGTTATTGTGAAGTGGAAATGTCTAGGAGCAATAAAAGCTCAGCCTTGAAGTGGTAGCCCACACGAGCTCACAGAACGGGACTGCCGAAGGCTGAAGTGCGTAGCGGGTAAAAATATCCTGTCCTCGACTACAGCACTCGCTACCGGGTTCCAAACTACTTTTGGAAGCAACATCAGCATAAGCACTGTTTGTCGGGAGCTTCGTGAAATGGGTTTCCTGGCTGAGCAGCCGCGCACAAGCCTAAGATCACCATGCGCAATTACAAGCACCAGCTGGAGTGGTGTAAAGCTTGCTTCCATTGAACTCTGGAGCAGTGAAGGGAAATCCTAACACTACAGCATACAATGACATTCTTTTTTTTTTCCTTACAACTTTGTGGCAACAGTTTGGGGCTAATCGCCCAACATCAGTGTCCGACCTTACCAACGCTCTTGTGGCTGAATGGAAGCAAGTCCACTCAGAAATGATCCAACATTTACTGTATGTCTGTGTGTCTGTGTCTGTGTGTTTCAGGCGGCTTGTTTTGTGGAGAGGTTCAGTATGCATCATATGAAACCCCTTCAATGTTGTAAGCTCTCTTGAAGGTAGATCCCACTTTGTGTTCCTCACCCTTGATTAAATCTAGTCAGTCTTCACACATAGTCAGCAAATAAATATACCATCTATTATAGCTAGAAAATCTTGACTTAAAATGTATGTTTTGCCTTTCTACTTATGACCAGATTCCTGCTGTGAAATATAGAATAGAAGGGGGAATTGGTTGATCTCCAGGTTTCTTGATAAGAAATGTGCTGGACGTGTTTGGTTTTAGAGTTCCAAAACTGCTTGAAATATCTAGAGCCAAAGTTGAGAAAGAGTGGCCTGAAAGCAGACTTGTTTGGGGAGACGTTAACCTATCGACAGCACAGCCTGCCAAAAAAAGCATAATGGCTCAGGCAGAGATTTCAGGTAGCTTTTATGTGGTGATATCATTGGAAAGATAGCCCTCGTGGAGTTGGAGAAACAGTAAAACTAAACGACACGTTCCAAAACCCAAACAAGAAATATGGTGTCTCAGCGGCTATAAATCAAACCTCACAATACCCTCAGATGCAGCAGCTATTCCTACTCCAGCTCGTACTGCTCGAAGTGCTTAAACAAGGAGGTCGACTACTGCCACGTTTCGACTGTCCTGCAACCCCTCCACATGTGAGCCAGTCCGAAAGCATCCCCCTGAAATTCCAGTAATGGTGATGTACAGCTTCGTTTTGTGAAGATTTGTAATTCATTGATTTCCTTATTGATTCCAGTTTTTCTGTCAGGCATATGGAGTTTCAAAAGATGAAACTTGGCATTGCAGCTCGCCTTTCTACTTGAGGTGTCGCCTTGACAGATGCAGTTGGACTCAAACACAGATTTTTAAATGCGGCAATCCAGAAGTGTGGTGAAATACCCTATGCAGTATTGTTATCTTGTTAAATAACAATGTGTTCTTCTGACTTTTAAAATATCATTTTATTTTAAAAGTTATCTAAAAACGCATTAAGGAAGCAATTTGGCTCGTTTTCCGTACTGTGGTTTGGACATTCATGTCACAAACGGTAATAATGATGGGTCTAGCTATTTCAACACCAGTGTGGGACATACTGGCAATAAATCTAATTTATATTACTGCTTAGTGTATTTCTTGCTTTGTTGATATTACTGTTAGCTGTTAGAAGCTAAAATGAAAATGAATGCTAACTGCCTAAGTTCATCCTTTGCACTATTATTAAATGATTAAAATTTACAACATAAATTACTCTACTTGCATCTTTTTCCCCCCTGTGTATCAATATTTGATTAGCATAGTATAGCTATACGAGCTTTAAGATATTAGTGCCCAGTACTAATAAAAAACAATGTTAAGAGTCATGCTGTGAAAATGTGTTATATGCTAAATATTATGACAGCATGGGAGATTTGTCTGGCATCCCATTTCCCCCCCACATATTCTCTGTTTCTGATTAAGTGCCTCAATTTGACACATGTTTGAAGAAACTAATTTGGGGGAAACATATTGTAGTGAATGCTGTGCTCCAAACAAGAATGCATTTTCCTGGGAATTTTAGAACATACGAACATGTGGTTTGAAATGTGGTGCATTTTTCCTACACAATTTGGCCAATACTGAACCTAGTGGATGCTGATTGGCTGACTCCAAATGGAATGTATTAATGAACCGTCCTGACATTGGGATTGGCTCATGGGAAGTGAGATTAATTCAGATCAGAAGTGGAATCAGGCAAACACATCTCGCCATGGATGAATGATTTCAGAAGGAAAATTTAAGCTGCCTAGTAACCTATGATCAATTGCGAATGGTAAACAAGGTTTTTTTTTTTTTTTTTTTAATCCTCTCACATTATAAAACAGCTTCTAGCCAGGAAAAATTTCCACTTCTTATGTGGATCTCGCATCTCCCTTTATTCTGGTCTCAAAATTTTTTTTTATTTGGGAAATGCTGAAATCAAAGTATGAGGAATTATATCTGGGATTAACAGTGATGCGTCATTAATATCAAACCATTGAATAGTGATTTGTTGTTTGATTGATTTTTTTTTGGATTGGTATGTTGTTGATATTCAGCCTTTTCCCTGGATTGATAAATGTGCAGAACTGAATTGAAGTCCAGCATCTTTGATGCTTCAGTCCTAATATATTTTCACATGTAGTGGACTAAATGTGCTATGAATGATGGGGCCTTTCAAAAGGATGACTCCTGCCAGGAAAGAAAAGGCAGATTTTATTATCTCCATTTTTCTATATGAACATTTGACCTCATCAATGTCAGTACATGTTGAACCTCTTGAACGTAAGCATGGTTTTAGGAGCTGAAATAACATAACATATGATAAGGATCCTTTGGAAACTAGTCTTCTGGTCTCCTTTATTGGAACTTGAAAGCGGAGTGCTGCACTGTGTGTCTCCTTATCTCTGACGTCTGGGGAAGAGCCGCGGGAGAGGGTGGGGGGAGGTTATGACCTCACCACAGCTCTGCTGGGCCCTTCTAGGAAGCACAGGAGATAGTGAATTTAGTGTGCAGTCTGCTCTCAATTTCTGCATTGCTGGGGGACGGCTGGGGGGGGATACTTGTGAGCTACCGAGTAATACATTTAAAAAAAGAAGAAACATTGAAACTGAAATGCCTGCAATGTCTTCATGTCTGCAGAACATAACACCCTGATCTGGATGACAGGGGGCTCACAGACCAGGCCAAATTTTGTAATGCCACACACCTCCCAACAAACGGGTCTCACAGCCTGGAGAGGCTGGGATAGACAACGGAGAAGTCCCGCTCGAGTCGCTGTTCGGCACACAGGCACTGGTGGAGATGCCACCATTCCCGCTCGCTCACTTGCTCTCAGCCCCTCTTACTGCTAAAGCCGAGGCGATCTTGTGTTTTATTACTTTAGTATAAAAAAATGCCCAGGCCAATTGCCCAGGTTTATTATTAATATTATTACTACATTTATATGTACTGTTTATTCGTTTTTAGATGCATATACCAAATATGAATTAACATGCTAAAGTTATGGTAATGAAACCTGAAATGGCTGAAGTAACACTTGTATAGGCTATGTAACAAAAAGTATATAATATTAATGTTAATAATGGTATTTAAAATTAGGTTGTTTTAACGAAAACCAAAATAATGAAGGACTGCCACATGGTGGGGAATTAATCAGTTTAACCCTTGTGAATCAAATTTTCTTAGTCCTGCGAAAGCCATTGCGTAACTGCTCTGGGGTGACATGAATCCCTTGGGGTGAGAAACCAAAAGACCTGTAAGTGACCATCGGACCAATCGGGTTTTATATCCATTGTTAAGTGAATTCGTTGTATTTATTGTAAAGGTCTGCCTCGCTGCTCAATTGCTATTAGGGAAGAGGGTGCCAAAAAGGGAAAAAAGGAGTCCTAAACAACAGAAATAATACTTCCGTTGTTTGGATTGTTTGGAAAAAATTTGAAAATGGTCAACTTTTCAGAAATTTGAGTAAAGAATGTGTTCTCAGTGTAAATGTCGTATAGACTTGATGTGTCTACAATACCAACTGGTGAGTATCCTACCCACTACTGAAGCATGGAACTACAGATTTTCAATGTATTGACCAGGAAACGGTTTCTTCCCCTCTCTTGGTGCCTGTCAGCACCTCCTCGCTTTGGCAAATTGTAACACGTGCTGCTGTACCCAGTACATCTCCCCTGGGCTCCTTTGTAAAGGCTCTTGTCAGAACACTGCCATGATCATAAGAACGTTTCAATGTCTATCTACAGCTAAAAAATAAAAAAATAAAAAACTTCTTTCCTGACTTGACTGGGGAAAAAAACGCTTTTGAGTCGCTTTTGAAAGAGCATTATATGAATGTCAACTTGACTTTGAACAGTCGCTTGCGTTACACAAACGTTTTCAAATTTCATACGCAAGCGATTTACTTGAAACAGCTATTTCTAGCTCATATGTTCAGTGGTAGATGAACCTGAATAAAATACATTTTAAACGGCAGTCTGGTCAGAGTAGCGTGTCAGTTTTTCTGACCTGTGTAGATGGTGGTAGCAGTGAGATTATCCATCATCAGCTGTTCTAGTTAGCGCTGGATGATACTATCAGGAGGCTGCCAGATCACAAGGTTACACTGGGAAGGTAAAACTACTCTTGGAGAACTGTCATTTCCACCGCAAAATTGTCTTCAACAAGGAAGTAGACCATAACCATTGATGAATAATATGACACACTACTGGTGTGACCTTGAATATGGAATTCATTCAGTTGAATTGATGTATACAGAATTCAACTGTCTTTGTTGTGTATTGAATGTACTTCTTACTGTATGTATTATATATGGTTTATTGTACTTATTGCCTACTGTCTTTGTGTAGTTTAACTGCATTAAATGCCAAAGATAATGCTCCATCTGTATCTTAATGTACTCTAAAGCTTTTGAATATTCGATTGCTTCACTCCTGCAGTGATCGACACCAGATCTCCAGCTCTATTCCTGTCCCACCCAAGTCCCAGGTCGGTCCCGTCACAGTGATCGAGGTCGGATACCCAGCCAGGACCAGCTCCCCTGACCGCGGGCCCCGTAAGCGGGCCAGCTCAGAGGCTGACAAGCAAAGGTACAAAACACCGCCCCCCAGCTATGGCACAGCCACGGCCCAGCCCCTCGCCCTGGCGCCACCTGCCAACTCACCCCGGAACCTATCCTCCTCCCTGGATGCTGCCATTGACCTGGCCAAGAACATGGAGGCGGAGGGATGTCTGGCGGAGTTGGCCTCCAACTGCCTGGCTCCGGCGACAACAATGGGCGGGTCCGGGGCTGCCATAAATGGCGAGGGGCTGGCGCGAGCGGCAGGGTCCGGGGCCGGGGCCGGGGCAGAGCTCTGCTGTTCTGTGGAGCAGGCGGAGGAGATCATGGGCACAGAAGCCACAGGCTTCGGCGACGGCGACGGTGATGGGGTGGGGCCCCTAGAGGACTACCCCTGCATCCCTGTGGACCACGCCGTGGCTGTGGAGTGTGACGAGCAGGTGCTGGGCGAGCTAGACGCTGCTGGTTTCGAGGAGTTCTCCCGCCGCATCTATGCATTGAATGAGAACATGTCCAGCTTTCGCCGGCCACGCAAGAATTCTGACAAATGAGGTTTGGACCTGAGCGGGGGGCCTCCTTGTTTTTCTCCCTAGCAACATAGACAAGAAAATGATTTTGGGAATAACCAACCAATTTGCACTTCTCTAAGTATTTTATTTTAGTTCTTAAAATAAAAATAATTTGTGTTTGAAATTATTCATGGCCTTTTTTCAGGGTGTATCAAAATGTTACAGGAATATGAATGCTTTTCGCAGCACTAGGCCTTCCGAATGTCTGGGCTTCCAACAGCTTGTAGCAATCTGGAAGAAGATTGCAGGTGACGTAAAAGGGAGTGTTCCCCCCACCCTCTCTCTGGCAACTTGTCTTAGTGCCGGGGAACCTGGCGGGTCTGAGCGGGCAGCACTTCATGGTCCCTGGGCACAGCAGAGCTAACCAGAGGGTCCAGGGCACCCATCTCACCACTCGCCACCCTAAGGAGAGGAAGACGACTGTATGATTCATGAATGTTCCCCTCTGTGCTCTGGCTGTCTTTCCTTCTCTGAGAAAAATGAAGAGGGGGGGAAAAAGAGCTCTGTTGCCTGCATGGTACATGGCTCAATTCCACTCTGTTTTCAAACCGGCACTGCAATGTTTCCTTTCTGCCATTGTATTTTCTTTTTTATACCTTCATTCACACCAGCCATGTGTGATTAAATATGACATTATATGGAATACTAAAGTATTAAAGGTCCTAAAAGAATAAATGACACATGCTGTGAACAAGTAGCTTTGAATATGCCATGTTGACAACTTATTAATCACAGTTAATCAGCCTGTTGTCGTTTCCATTCTATTTGTTTTAATTGTCGGTTTTTCACTGGGCCAGAAGTCTTTGGTATGGTATTCTTCACTGTACTTGCTGGTTCACGTGTAGTTGCATTTGCTATGGACAATATTCCTAAAAGAGAAATCTAGTTAATTTAAACATGCAGGGCCAAATTATGCTACTGTAAAACACTGTAGATTACCACCTTAAGCAAATTAAGGTGTCACATTTTGTACAACATATATATTATATAATATATGGTATATATATTATATAATATATGTTATAGATATATTTGTTTTGAGTAATCTCCCTAAACTTGATGAATATTCATATCAAAGTCCATCCATAATTGATTATATTTCTCATGACCCAACCCGTGTTTGTATTGTTTTGAATATTGTCGATCAGAGACTGAATGCTGAAGTACTCGAAAGGACCTCATAATGCAATGGAATGCCAGTGGCCTCCTGCTTTTCCCCCCATCTAAACATGGCAACCATGTACAAATGCCCTGTATTTGCCCTTCAAGGGCCACAAACTCCTACAATTTTTCTTCTCTCATTATATTAAGTAATGTTATTTGATGACTGGTGAAATTACTTGTAATAAAAAATAATAAAGATAATCATAACTTCCCATGAACTGCAATGCTGTGTCACATTGTGCGAAGAATAGGTTTGATTGTACATATAATTTTTGTATGGAGGTTGTTTTATTATTAAAGACCACGGTTAAATCTCCCAGAAGTCTGCGACTCTTTAACCCCGCTGTAGTACGCGACTGCTAACGAGAGAGGGAGAGGGGGAGAAGGGAGAGGGGAGTGTTGCGTGGTGCTTCTGACACCTGGGTTTGGCCCTGCTCCTCTGACGTACTCTTAGCCTATACTGGAGGACGTACCCTTCATTAAGCACAAATCGAGCTGCAAACAGTTTCACATATTTCACACACGACTACAAATCTGATTTTTTTTTTTTTTGCCTCACCTCCAGATATCTTTTTCCGTTTCAAATCATAGCAAGACTAGTTGAATCCTAAAGCTTTTGTAAGGTGGAACAATACTATTAACTTCCATATTTTATCTGTATATTTGGGTGTATGAAGAATGTAGGTACCTGACGTTTGAGAGATTTAAAAACGGTAAGCAATGAACGATAACACGTGTGTATTGCAGTATTTGGCCACCAGAAAAGTTTAAGTTTCTGGAAAATCTACTGGAAATAGGGTACCATTTGAAATGTGTTATAGAAGCCCAAATAATTATGAAAGCTGAGTGCCTTTAATGTAGGTAATCTACTGTCAAATATATTTTCATAGAATTCCTAGAAAAGCTTCATAAAAAATATATTTTTATCAAAACTACTGGCCAATTGATAATAGTCAGTCAAATTTCTGTGATGTTTTCAGTGTCTCCATAACTGGATTACCACGGTATGCACACAATATGGTTAAAAAAAAAAGTTTAATATTGTCTTTCCAGAACTAAGTGACCTCACAACTCCATGCGATCACCAAAACTTTGGACCTGTTTCTCTTCTCAAAGCATCATGATTTGAATTTAAAGGAGATCCACTTTGGTCTCCGTAGCACAACTCTGTGCCTTAAAGCTACGGGGAACACACTGTATCTAAAATAAAGAGAAGACAGGTTACATCCTCTGCTCCCCTCCATCGGAGTTCAGCTCATTCATCATTCATCATGCAGAAATGCAGAGATCCAGCTCACAATGCATAATTTCCTTTTCTTCCCTACATGCTTTTCCTGAAGTTCCTTTGCCTTAGGAGGACTCTGTCTACAGCAATCAGGATTAATGGTTCCAACCTAAAACTGCATGGTAACAATTTAATGCTAAGATGATGCCAAATAACTTCTTGCCATCTGTGCTTCTTCAAGATGTCCACATAGTTTCAGATGTATTGTTTTATTTATTTACATACCCCCCTCCACACCCCTTTGGCATGTAAGTTTATGCAGTGTTGAGGGACCTTCTGCAGTTGGTTGAGAATGGAGAAAGGTGTCCTTTAGAATTGGGTGTGTGCATCTGTCCGGTATATTGGGCAGGCTATCCTGTGGTTCACAGAATCGATACTGACATGCACCATGTCCTCCCACACCCCTGGTCAAAGACCTATGATGGATCTGGGTCAGTAAAATCCTGTAAGCTTTTTCAACATTGAGCTCTGATTGTCCTCTTAAGGAATTCATTCTGTGCAGGTGCACGGATAAAAAGTTCCAACCCTTACCTCATCACTAGTACTAGCTGACCTTGTGGCCATTGAAATAGAATTACTAGAAAGGAGCCACCCTTTAAATAAAGAGGCTTTAACAATCAAACGATTTGGAATCTTTGGTCACAATAAAAATACATTGATATTAATGAAAGAGTCATCACTCACAGATTTTCCACCCACCTTGGGCCCAGTAGTGTGGATAATCTGAACCATTGGTGTACCGTGAGTTTTATGCCACGATTCGCAAAAAACAAGCGTTTCATTTGAAATTACATTGTTCAGGAAACTGAAATTCTTCTTATCAGGAACTGCCTCGCACGAATAGGGCAAATGTAGTGGGATCCCCGTATCATGTGAAATTAACCCCGAATACGGTACAGATTGGTATTTTTTATTTTGAACTTGATTAGCACAATGTATTCAATGGCAGTTAGCTACTGTTTTCATTTCATAAGTTATCGAAGCATTACACTTTATTTAAATATATGAGACTGTAGCATCTAGGTTCAACATGAATAATCCTAAAGCGATGTTCCCAGTCTTACTGTCTGTGTCAATACCATTTCCCTGTATTTAAGTATTTTTATATAGTTTTTTGCGATAGACTGTGTAGCTGTCATGGCTTGTAGCTACAGATTAACAATCTGTAGCATTGAAGTTCTACATTCTATAAGCAGCTATTGAGTTATAGTTATCCATACCAGTTATCCAAACCAGTGCATACTCTGACCAGAAAAGGGTAAATGGGACAGAGAGACATTTTATATTGCTATTTCAGTGCTTACCACTGATTAATACTGCCTTCAATGACTTTATTGAAAAGTGAGGTAATTCACTGTATGTCACTCTTGTCTCAAATTTTAACAGTTATTTCTTATTCATAAGGATTTTTAACAAACATTCTTGCAGAGAATGCAATATGAGACTGTTAATTGCAGGACGTAGACATGGTAAGGTAAAAATAAATGTTTTCACTTCGCTTATACTTCAGTTGCTGGGAGCTAATCTCAGGCTTTACGCTTCCAGGTTATTTAGTGGTATGACCTAAAGAATTGAGACAGTGATTAAGAATGATCTGTTTGTATTGCCTACTAGAATCACACAGGATGTAGGATGGCAGTTGGAAAGTGTTTAGTGGACATTGTATTGAAAGGGACTTGGTTTTAGACTATGTTAAATGTTTATACCTTGAATTTAAAAGAATGAGTTAGCTCATTTGAGATGTAGTGTGATTTCTGCAGATGTTTTGAATGAGAAAAATAGCTGCAAATGTCACTGTTTCCATCTGACTGTGGTGCATGGCATACCAGTCAGCTGTGTTATTTATATCTGTTGCTATGTGTTTTAGGTTACCTACAACTGAATAGGCCAAATTTTCTTTTTCAGCCTTATTTTCTCTCATGCATTTCATGCATTTTGATATGCATTGATGTGGAAATGTATTTACTGGATCAATATCAATATTGAGGTTGGAGCCGTTTGCTAAGGTAAACATAATTGTCGTAAAGTAGCACACAACCTTTCTCCTTGATCCCTGAACATAAATAACAGACATAATAACTTGGGATTGACAATCCGACTCTACTACCTAAGAGAACATTAACATTTTATGGCCTTCATAGGAACATTGCCATACATTAAATTATGTAACGGATACTATGTGTGTGTGTGTGTGTGTGTGTGTGTGTGTGGGGTGTACTCCCTCAAAACACAATGATATGTTTTACATGTAACACTTGCCAAACTATAGGTAACATTACTGCAGAATCCTGTCAGAAAACTGAAGATCATCTCTCTAGATAAGCATTCAACACAGCCCCTTTCCATTCATGTCTTGCAATATGTTTGTTATTTTGTTTACTGGCCTCAGGCGGGCCTACTGTGGAGGGATCTCAGAATGCTTTTTCTTTTTTAAACAAACAGACCTGAATGGATAAATATAAATAGGCACTCCTGCATGGTCTCTCTCCCAGTCTCTCGCCTGTGGAGCAGCTGTGGGTCAGCAGTTCTTATGGCCATTATGAATGTCAGGATGGGTGATCATCCGGCCCACAGTGGCTGACTGAGAGGCCCCAAGCAGACCTGACCTATGAGGATTAGCAGAGGAAATTGCCAAGGGGACACAGTGTGTGTGTGTGTGTGTGTGTGTGTGTGTGTGTGTGTGTGTGTGTGTGTGTGTGTTGCTTTTAAAGCTGGAGGACATTCTGCCATGTGATCCAGGAATCATCTCCAGTAAGAAGGACTAAGATTAGTTAGATGATAGCTTTGAAGTGCTTCCATCCTCAGCAAACACCTGACCTATTTTAAAACACTCATTTGTGCTTTGGGCTATCAGGACCCCGCCACTTCTCAGTCCCCAGTAAGACTGATCATAAGTCAGTGAGTAAGCCACACCCTTGCACTGCTTCAGCTCATGCTGTTAGAAATTAGAGATGAGATGTTATTTGTTATTTATATTATGGGCCGGACTAAATCAAAGCCATTGCATCAAGATAGAGGTTGACAAAATTATCTCAGGATTAAAACACAAGATAAATTCCATTGAACAATCAAATCTGAAAATTGCAAGCAATAACCCACACCACAAGCCTCTCGTGGGACCTGATTTAAAATAGTCAAATGCCATCATGCATTGAACAAAAAGTTAAGAAAAAATGAATTCGATTTACTGTGAATATCTCAAGGCGGCCCATTGACCACATCGAAAAACCTGCACCCAAAACATTCATTATTTTCAGTTTGAAAAAATATTACTTCACCGTAGGCTACATCCTACCTTCCCTATGATCCTTCACTGCCAGACGCCTAGTGGTCCCTCTCATACTGATGCGAACATCGTCCGGGCAACCCTTCTCAGTACTTACACCGACATGGTGGAACGCCATTCCTGAGGACATCAGACCTGATGAGGTGGTCCACCTTCAAGAGGAAACTAAAAACATACCTCTTCCGACAATACCTGATGCCTCAGTCCTGATCCCTGTAGGGAAACGTTTGGATGCTCTTGTATTTATGCATGAAATACTTTTGTTGTTTACTCATTTTAATGCTTAGGTATAGAATATGACAGATAGATGTTGTGTTGGTTAAGCATGTTTATTGATATGTTATGTCTTTGCAGCATTAGTCTTATACCTGCTCTCAGTCATTGTCAATAGAGCAAGATAGCTCAGTTTTGTGTTGCGCTTGAACCCTGAAACTAAAGCACTTTTGTACGTCGCTCAAGATAACAGCGTCTGCTAAATGATAAAAAATTTAAATGTACCAACTCACAGAGAGCAATTGAGTGGCATCTCGTTCAGCAGTATCATATAATTGATTATAAATGTTCTACTTTCTCTCTGTGATCTTTGTAGTCCTATAGATTCAGTATTTGTTGAAAGTTTTCACTCACTCTCCTTGCTACATGAAATGATGTCAACCTGGCTATTGAACTCCAGTGTAGAGATACTAAACAATCTGGAATAATAAGAAACAAGCATGAAAGTTATAACTACTTTTTACTTCACATGAAATAAGAATTACAGAAGGTAAGCAAAGTATTGTCAACAGTATCCTGAGCATGAATAGATAATTATTGTAATTTTTTAAATGTTTTGGAGTAAGGTTTTGTTAATGTTTGTCTTGTATATGTACCTAAATCTTGTATGTGTGAATCTTACATATTATACAATGAACTGAACAACAAGCCGAACTGAACGTGACTCCAGGAAACAACGCCGTACGAAATACGCAGAAATGAAACACACACAGCCTTCCATGCCAGCTGCTCTACAAATGAGAAAATAATTATTTTATATATATATTTTATTATATATATACATATATATATTTTATTATATATATAAAAATGTTTACATGCACTCCACGGTTACAATTGCTGAGAATATTTTCATTACCTTCATTACCTGCTGATTTCAGGAGAATGGGTCCTGTTTAAAAAGCTGTAATTACTCGACAGCTGCTGTCTTGTGCCCTCTTACATTTTCTTTCTAATTGAAACCTCTGCCCACCCCCGTTGCAGACTGAGAAAACTTAGTTTTAGTTTGTTAGTTAGAATAAACTGTGATAAAGAAAGTAGCCAAAATACTCAATAGAGGTTTTTTTTGGTCTGGCCCTATGTGTCTATATATACAATGTATGAACTTCAACTGCCTCTGAGGGTCAGGGAATAATTTTGCAATTTTTTACGCTCTAACAAGTAAAATATGACTGACTGATTTATGATTAGAAAGTGAATTTTAGAGATGTTGTTGCTTCATTTTGGGCATGAGAAGATAAAGGCTTGGCACTTGAATATCAGCTTTGGTCAATCTAACATACAGACAAGTCTCTATAAATCCAACAACTCCGGTACTGGTTTGACAGAGTTATGCTGATTGTGTCAGGGAAGCAGAGATTTTTCAGTGCATGAACAGCAGATGTTATTCCAATTTGCAGTATTTCTTAAATATCAGAACCTTATCATAACGGAAAGAACTGCTATATCGTACAATCATTCTGAAAAAAAAAACATAAATAATTTGGTCAGGATAGTATGCACATACTTTGTGCTGCTGATGAATCAGTTGTGACATTTTCATATGCAAGATGCCCAGTGCTATAAGTATGTTTGAATTATAACTGAGCAGACTGCTAAAATTTTAAACCCAGACTTGTTTTACTTAAGTATCAGCCAGATCAATTCCTCTCTGGCGTTTATCAGTAAAGCACTTTACATGCAATATATTTGCTGCATGTTTGTAGCCGGCTCAGTTGATCTCTAATCATTTCTGTTCTTAGTAATGGAAAGCTTAGTGTATCAGATTACATAAATACATTAACAACAAATACATCATTGTCAGTTGAACAAAACAAAAGGTATTATCATTAATATCACAACAATTTTAATGTTTATGTTGGAAACGGTCTGGACACAGAAGTCAATGGTGGTTTTTTTTTTGTTGGTTCTCCTTTAACCTTATTCCTATGAGTACTGTTTGTCCTAAACGCAACAGTGCTGTCTTTTATTGTTTTGTTTATTTCCTTTCATAATCTGTAATGCATATTAATGCTGTAGAGTTCCAAAATAAAAGTTCAGCCAGTTCCTTCAAGCTATTTTTCTAGTATGACAGAAGTCATGTGGCTTCTGCGGTTCTGACTGAGGAGCCGAGTTCCAGCGTCTCCAGGTTCACCAGCCAGACGCTCTGTCCCCAGTCTTCACAGCTCACTCTTGATGGTTCTTGATCAGCTGTCTCTGATGAGAAGTAATAATTCTCTTGGGGATTTCATAACCCCCCCCCCCCCCCCCCCTTGTGGCTTCCAGCAGCACAGCCAGCTGAAGGGTCGGATTGAACGACTTGGTAACTCGATCAAATACAGAGTTGCTGCCAAACTGTCCATCAAAGTGGCGCAGGAATTTTGGAGGGTAGCTGTCGTTCAAATCTTGAAAGGAAATGTGTGAGCAGGGCCATTATTTTCTAGGCATTCACTCTGTTTTTAAAGTCAGGTTGTGAAAAATGGTGAGACGTCTGTTCTCCTAAGGGTTTTTTCCACACGATTACATTATTGTCTGTTTGAGATAGTTCATAGAAACCTTGGTGACTTTGGGAAACACTTTGTGAAATCCTGTTTTGTTTGTTTCCCAGTGGCTTGGGCTTTTCATTCACTTCAAACCCAGGCAAACCCTGACTTCTTGTTTAGTTAAAATACTGAAGAACAAGAATGTGGCATAGAATATGTTTACATTAAAAATTTATTATTGAGTATTATTATATGTAGAGTATCAGAATATATAGTAGCACCAAGGACAGTAATTTTTAGCACTAGAAGAAATAGACTTGCATTGAGTGGGACTACATTGTCCCACATTGTTGGGCGGGACATTAATGAAGCTATCAGCACGATACTATTTTGATATCAGTTAGTTTAACATCTGTGTCTCCCCATGATCTCCGCAAACGCAATTATTTTTTATTATGAAATAGTCTTAGTAGTGTCTTAAGACTGAAACTCAGTGTGGTCATCTGCTGTTTGTTTGATTGCAGTACCTTTGAAATTAGGTTGTTCACTTCCAGGTGGCCATGAAACCTCTTGTGCAGGCTGGATAACAGACAAGTAGCTTAAAGGTGACTAGAATTGGAGGAGACTAGTTGTACTCCCTCCCCTTACCAATGTGAGCTGGTGGGAGTCGTAGAGACCAACTGAAATGCATAAGCACAATTGACTCCAAAGTGATATATATA
>JAOVYW010042547.1:28077-54281 GCA_025775045.1 Hiodon tergisus | reverse complement strand
GCAGCACAGGCAGCACAGGCAGCACAGGCAGCACAGGCAGCTCTATCCACTTCACACAGAGTCTCCACATTAGCAACTCGGACGATTTAGACAGCGACTGTCTGAACGAGCCGAGGGGAACGGCTGTCTCCGCGCACTCACTTAATTCAATCACCCCGACACCGGATGCATGGAAGCTCAGATGATTTGAACTAGAGAACCGCTGCGGAGAAGAAGCTTTCGACGTCCCAAAACTGCCCTTTATAAAAGAGTTTTATTTTAACCAGTCAGCTTGGCCTCGATATGTTTGCTACCCGTACAGTTCCCACTCAAGACATAAAAAAACAACACTTCCTTTAATTTAGTTTTGTGTAGTTTACGACTACATATTTCAGAAATTACACCAAATATACTGTCTAACACAAGCCCACGCACACACACCCTTGAATACAAACATGGGGACCCTTGCTTACACCCTTGCTTACAGTTTAAGAGCACAGAAAAACAAAATTCTCAGACACACAAATCCAAACTGTCCCGTAGTTGGTTTCAGAACGCAAATCGTTTGCAGCTGCCTGTTAACTGGCAACTTCAGCTCCAAAGACAGAAACAAATTCCTGAGAGGTAGAGTCAGAGACCAGCGTTATGACTCACTCCGTCTGATACAGTTGAAGGGAAAAATGTATTCCGAAGATTAAAAAGATGCCTGGGCGGTAATGTGTATTTAATACACAACCGCATCTCGTTGTACAGACAAGTCTGAAAACGAGCCTTGTGACATTGATACTAAACTTCTGCACACACTTGATACTCGACTTTCACTTCTACCTCAATGGAGGAATGCCCTTGTTTCATATGTCTGTCATGGTCAGAAACCAGGGCAATTTTCATGCAACAATTACTTTTTTGTTTTTTTTAAAGAAGTACTGAAAGGAACTTGATAATTTCAAGTAACCAATAACAAAAAAAACTATTTCAAATTGATCAATTAAAGACTTCCATTAAATTAAAACATTAAAACTGATCTAACCAATGTGGTCGATTTTATCCAGTTGGCCTTCACTGTGAATTGGCAATAATTAGCCATGATGGTTTATTACGCAATAACGAACATGGGCCCGGGGGGGTACATTCCAGGGCCTCTCCCACAGGCAAAATTAACCAATCCTTTCACTTCCCTGCCCTGTGGTTATTGCCGTAAGCAGCAGCCACACCCCCCCGACAACCCCATCATAAAACACATGCACACACAAGCACACATACAGCTACCCAAGCAGCCATCCATGAAAGGTAATGGGAGGGCGAGCGCTCTAAAAACAAGAAAAAAAGTATATGCTACCAACTGTAGTCAACTCAACCGCCTTTTTTTTTTTTTTTTAAACACGGTAAGTACACCTGTGTATCAGCCCAAAGAATTTAATAATAATGTTTGGGTTTTTTAAACTAGCAAATGTAAACAAATGTACAGCAAAAAATAAAAATAAAAAAAGGTATAAAATAAAAAAAATACTGTGCCCTCCCCTCCCCCTCAGCGCCATTCTTCTTTCCAGTGACCACACCTGCACCTGCACCCCGGTTTCCAAGGGCCTAGCATCAAGGACAGCCCCTCATCCTAGACGTTCTAATCTGCAGTTTAAAGAGGCAACGCCTCCCCACCCCCTCCCCCCCACAAGTCCAGCCGAGCTACTTGTTTTTTTGTCGCTTTTCCGTGACTCATGAAAAGAAAATCACAGCACAAAGGAGGGAAGTCAGATTCAGGCAGAAGTGTTTGAAAATACACAAGACCCCTTTGCGCGCAATAGACAGGGCCCTCAAACTGCATTTTTAAGTCACAAACACTGTCCAGAGAGATTTGGGGACTCGTTTCTGCACACGAGAAAGCATTAACATTCTAGAAAAGGAGCCCCGTGTGGAAAAATGGGACTTTTCAGCCATTGTTGTCTGGGTGGTCAACCACATCAGGACCTGGTCGAGAGAGTGCAGACGAACGCTCGACACTGCTTGCCTATTGCAGCAACAGAAGAAAAGAAAGAAAGAAATGCTGTACGCAAGCTATTCAAAGAGATAAGTTTCCATCCAGGCTAATCCTGCAAGGGCGGGGAAGCAAAATTGTCTCGGACTCGTGGAGGCGCCCATGTCAGAGGGCTGACAAACAGGAACGTCTGGACTCCTCATTTCTCTTGGTCCACCCAGCCCCCGCCCCCGCCCCCGCCCCCACAGCTGGCCTGATCCATGTAATTCCATGCCCAAACGCACAGCAGACAATGCTGTGCTCACACCCCAACCATCTCATCACTCGCAAAGACCTCATAAGATAACAGTGTAAGGTGTGCGCTTCTGCCTTCAGCAATCCAAAGCATTCTGTTCTTCCTGAATGCGGACGCAAACATTCAGCTCGAGTAGCTAGTGTAAAGTGATTTCCCCCTTTTTCCACTGTCTTCATTCAGTGTTCATCATCGTCGTCGTCATATTTATTACTGTTGTTGTTATAAATAATAATAACAGCAATAATATTATTAATCATTTTAAGCCAGGTGAGACGAAAACGTAATTAACATTTAACTTGTACTTAGGAGCATTTTCCGGCGCACACAGCTTTAAATAATGGACAGAAACTAAGTCCATGTTATCCACCGCTTAGGCTACGCCGCATAGAGGTGCTGACTTGTGGCAACCTGTTGCTCACTGGCAATGACATCCAAGTCAACGTAATTAACGCAGAAATTTCCAATTTGAGTTTATATAAAATGAATACAATAAAAGTACTGACGCCTGGTGAAAATCAAGTTGAGAACCTAATTCGCGATAACGTATAGGATTTTGTGTTGTTTTTATATGGCTCCCCTAAGGATGCTGCAAGTCGCGAGACGCAAGTCAACAGGATCACTGCGTGGTTCATAAATTAATGTAGGGCGATAAGCCACTTTTATCGTGCCGAGGCGAAATTTACTAGATAACCATTAGCCACCTCGGCGAATCAGCACTTCTAAAAGCACGAGCACATCGGGTGCCTGAGCAGCCGACCATCTCTTGGGTTGTTTCAAGTAGTATTTCAACTAGTTTGCAAATACGAACTAGCTAACTTTCTGGAAACGGGTGCCCACTTTAGAAAATTACGTTTCTGTATCATTTTAAAATTTGAACAATACCTTTCACTATAGAGAAACATTTATATAAAATTTTTATATTATATGGTAAACAGGATCTTCAATGACTGAACAATCTGTCAGGCTAGCGGTTAAACAGAAGACCAAATAAGCTGGCTGGCTATGGCCTTATCCATGACTAAGCGAAACCCTGCTGTCCTCGACTTAAATGACAAGCATTGCTAGCTCACCTCCCTTGCACGGGGTACGGTGCTGGCTGTGCTGAGCCCGATACCCTTCGATCACTTCCCATTCGCCGTTGTCTCGCTTGATGGGGAAAGAAACGCTGAGTACGTGGTTACAGGGCTTGATAATCCGGAGAATTCCACGGACACGGTGCCTCTTCTGCTCCGGCGTTTCTCTGCTCTTGAGGTCTTCCACCAATTTGTTTTCTACGATGGCGGCACCGCGATCAAAGAAGCCTTCTACCATTTTGAAGAAGTTAGGGTCGTCTTCTTTATCTCCGACGGCTTCACTATAGTGGCGGACCCGCATCAAGGACGCTGAAGCCGGCAAAACAGAGTCGACACATCCCGAGGCCAAAGCACTGTTTGCTCCGCGGGTGAGCAGTTCCCCTAGATACCTGTACATTTTTTATGATGTGTGGTAACTTAAGTTGTGTTTAAAATAAGTAAATAAGAATTGTGATAACCCCCGCTGTGTCAGGGAGAGGGGAAAATAATGGGCAAAAGATTTGAAATAAACAACGACACCACCTCACTGTATCCCGTTCTGTGTCAAACTGTCAGCCAGCATGCCATCCCCCTTGCTTTAAAAGGTAGCGCAAGCGAGCAAGCGCCATGGTTTCGCTACAAGCAGGAGGGAGGGGTTATGTGGGGGGCGCGACTGAGGAGGAGGGAACAGTGGCACATCCGCGCTCCCGTATGTTTATATATTTATTTAACTTAAAATGATCAACAAAAACAACCAGGTCCAACATTAGAGACAGGTCAGAGATAAGTAATAAGTTCTGGACGACGCACCACATCGGACGTGCATTACTGATAGTATCCAGTCAGAACGAATGCAGACATTTGTTTTGTTATTTAACTCATTCTCCAAACGAGTTAAACGAGTGTGCCTCTTCTCTGAGGCGTGTTTACTTTGCTGCAAAGGCAACTAATAGCTACGTTTATATTACATAAATCTATTTTGCATATGCATTGTATTCCCCTCTATGTTTTATTATAGTGTTTTATACCGCATTACATAGCTATGTCACTGTAAATCCGTTTAAAACCGAACTGAACTGCCCTAGAAAATCGCCCGTGTGGAAAAGTGGCTAGGTCACAGTTTGGCGGCCAAATATTACAAACCTAAGACTTTCTCGTTCTCTTACCTAATGAATTCATAACTTATTTGTAAATTACTGTTGCGCCGTTGTATTTTTGAACTCTTAGCCACCCATACATGGGAAAGTATTAAAGATTAGTATTACTAATTACCGTTTTTAATGTTAGAGAATAGCAATGTTTAATTTATTTAGCGTGACGGAACACTAGTTCGAAGTGGCGATGTATTTTAATGAAAACTTTAAAAAGAAAACGCAACTTTAACTTTTTATTTATTTCTCAGGGTACACACATAATACCACATTTCAAATTCAGAAGAAGCCACCGTGTTCAAAAAAATAACTGCTATTTTACATGTTGACGTACGCACTTAGCGCTGCAAACAGTGTCTGAAACAGGTTATGATTGTCTTAGAAATCATGCTCGTTCATTCTTTAACGAGAATCCGTTAGAGACTTTCACGCGCGAGTACAGCTTTTCTTTTCACTGGCAACTCGTGTGCTTTCTCGTCGAAAGAGGCGTGTGGAGGGTGTGTGCGGGGCGTGCCCAACGAGACTGATCGGACAGTCAATTGTTTTGACTGGAGAACGGCGAATCCCGAAGTGGAGTACGGTACAATGCAGACTGGAGAAAATTATATTTTTGTGACCTCTGCGAGGCCCACTTGAAGCATGAGTTGTTATGATTTCTTAAATGGTAAAGTTAACATGGGTTAATTCTGTCCTTTTGGTCATTTTACTGGAATAAATTACATAAATCAAATGTTCCAGTGGCTTTGTTAAACAACAGGTTGACATTTTGGCTACTTAATATGCAAGCATTTAAATTAAATTATGCACACAGATGTCTTCAATGCACACAGTAATAGAAACACATTAATAATTATTATAAAAGTTAATTGTATTTAGTGAAGCTAGAGCATCCTATTAGACATCCTTACACCGACTGATGCACTTGTGGCCAGACTACAATACTCCTGGTGTGTTCAGCAGCTATTGAGTGCTCTATGGGTGTGCACAGGGTGATCACAGTTGTTGTCACATGCACAATTGTGTATGAAGCAGCTAGCAATTGTGTATGTAACAGCTGACATCAAAGCGCAGGGCAAAGTGTGAACTGCCGAATTGGATGCACAATGAGGAGGCCGGTTGTTATTCTAATCGGAATTGCTTTCAAGATGGGGTCACACATGAGTCACACATGAGTCACACATGAGTCACACATGGACCTGTACTCTTCTGAGGTTCTCTAAATGTTGCAAAGAAACTGTGAGGAATAGAGTGAATAAAGGCATGGTTTCGAATCCGCTACTTTGGAGAGAGGAAGAAGATGGATGAATGAAACGAGATGCAGGAGAGTCATTTGGTCTGAGTAATTCTTTTGCAAATAGTCTTTTGCAAAAAACAAACTTTTTTATTGTGTGTTTCTTGGATGTGCATATTTGTAACGCCAGGACTGTGATCTCCTTTTCCTTAGAAAATGCTCCGGTATCATTAACTGTTGGGACACGTTCACTGGAGCTTTGTTCACCGATGCATCAGAATGCTCATCTCCAGCAAGGCACTGCGTTTTATAAAAACCAGATGGGAATACAGCATGGAAAACACAGATGTTGGACTTTGAGTGGCTAAGGACAAGCTGCCACCAGACCTTTAGGCTTCAGCTGTCCAGGGAAATGTAAGAGAGAAAAGAAGAACCTCCAACCGTGGAGGTGTCTTTGTTGGCTCCAGGAATGGCTCGCCCTAATGCTAATACCGCAAAGATGAAAATGTACAGTGAAGGTATCTTACTCAGCACTTTATGACACGTGATGAAGGGTTATTATTCAAAGTGAATGAAATAATTCCTTGTTATTTTCCCTGAGATGGGCTGGAATCTCATCTTGGGTCTAACCTGCTTCACACTATGTGTCTGCGGAATGCTATGGTAGTGGTTGCTGTTAGTGTTGGATTATCTGGTTTTCCAATGAAAAATCCTGCTGGATAAAATACCTTTCCAACTTCATTCTCTGGGAAAATGCTAACTCTTCCCATTTAATTTGCTGTGATCAGCGTTACAAATATTGGAGCTAGTAAAAGAGCTCTTAGCAGAGGGGCGTCGATGACTCAGAGCGTCCGCTTTTATTGGCTAATCTGTGCACGGCTGGCCTCAATTTATCTGGTTTATTACCTTTTCAGTTATTAATATTGATAATGTTACCAAGATTACACATCAAAGGGAAACCGCATTGAAATACACGTGAAAAAAGCAGTGCACATAAAATAATTTATGCCATTCTTGTCCTAACTTTTAGCAGTGTTTTTAACTATATATTATATACACATAGTACATTCCACAAGCCTTACATAAAATTACAATAAAATTGTGGTGTAATGATCAAAATGATAATAGTTTTGTGCATGGTGTATGCAAATTTTTAATATTGGATTGCATTCATACATTCTGTAATTACATGAAGTAAAGGATTTGAGCCACGTTGTTTAGGTTTTGCAAATTGCTAAACATTGATCTTACTGAGTTGGGAAGTTAATACTTTTTATGTTGGCTCGTGTAAACATTTGTAAATGATTGGTTTAGTGGGGTGAAGAGACCCACTTCAGATTAATGCCTCGGGGCTCTATCTGTGTATCTACCCAAATAACCAATTTTTTTCTGACAGCATAAACAAATAGAGATTAGAATTAGGCCAATTGATTGTCTTGATTTCGATTTATGTAATTCTATGTATGAATCTCAGCCGATATTGAAAAACATTGATATATGTTTGTTATGGTGTCAGGTATTTATATATTAGATGTGTGAGAAGGGTTAATTGTATATCCACTTGCATTGCCAAATTTTCTCTGCCTGGTGTGCTGTGACTGGGGGCTGGCAAATTCCCAGCATGCATGACATGCTCCTCTCCTGCATAGATGTTCGCCAAGCCCCGTGACAGGAGCTTTCGCCTGTCTGACAGTCACTCCGTGTTGAGTCGGCACCCAGACAACCCCTGCCCTACTTAAACCCTGTGTGTGCAGGTTTAGATACTGAAATTGTATCCAGACCAACCTTTGTTGGGGTGTTTTTCATTCATGTCACAAACCAAAGCTTTCTTTCAGTCATACTGTATGTGTTCAGGAAAAACAAAATAGCAACAAAATCTAAAATCTGTTTAGTGTATATATTACATAGGTACTACTGCATCCAGTGGGAAGCCATATGGTCTTTCATGACCTTTAATAACCGTAGACTATTAACTTCTTTGCTGAGAGTGTCTAACTGTTCTTTTTTTAGATTTAGAGCAGGATGGCGGATGGCAGACCAGGGTGTGTAGTAGCAGTTTCAGAGTGAGCCCCATGTTTTGCAAAAGAGGCACAGAGGCGTGACGTCAAGAGGAGGCAGTGGTGCAGGACTGCGGGCACGTCCCAAATGTGAGGCTGCCAGGGATTTTCTGTCCCTAGATGACAGGGAACAGGCATACACCAGGCTTCTGCCCTCCCCTCGGTTTTTCTCATTAGGGAAAGCCAAGCTTGCAGTGCTAAAAAACCTTCTCAGTAGTCTCATAGGCAACCTTACTCCTTGAATTGACAATGCCAAACCTGGCCTTACATTTCCGTCTTACATCGTCGTGAGGTCTCCAGCTACAGATTTACACCCAAGGAAAGGATTTTGCACAGTTTCAGTTATCAGGAACTTTGCTGCCTAATTGTGCTGACAGTTGCTTTGAACATTGCCCACCACTCTCAGAGTGTTTTTCACCTTCTGGTGTCCCCGTTTAGTTTTATTGCTCATCGCTTAAGAACACAAATAAACATGCAGTGTTGGTGAGAAAGGTCAGTGTCAGAGATAGCTGCTCACCTCCATCCCAGGGGCAGTCAAGAGTGTACTGGGGGCTTACAGAACTGGAGTGTGGAGCTTGGAGCTTTCACTGTGCCCCCCAACAATTATATCCACATTCTTTTGATCTCCCAGGGTTCCCAGGGGGGTCCCCTCCCCATGCAACCAGTAGCCCATAGGGAATCGTGAGTACCTACCACCCTCCACCCACCCTTCCCCAGTTAAATTGACAGATCATGGAAAATTGGAACTTTACAAGAGCCCTGACCCTCTTAGCTAACTGGACTCTGCACGGGTTGGAAGATAAGATATGGTCTGATTTCCATGGACCCTGGCACAAACAGTTCCGCGCTTTGGTTGAGAAATCGCACAATAATTAACTGCACCCATGACTGCATGGAGGAAGCGTAATATGGTGCAAATGAGCAGCCTCCGCATTCCCCATCGTTATTCATTACAGTCTTTTGTGTTCGTCATAACTATAGCATAGGCAATCAGCTGAAGCATTCTGTCACAATATGTCAATCACTCTAATACCCTGTAACTGGGAATGGTTGGCGACAGGGCCTCCCCTTTGTGGAACAAACGGGATGGTGTAGCATAAAGGTTGCAGGTATGGATCCCAGGCAGGACAGACAGCCGCTGTATGCTTGAACCGGTTCCTTCGGGCTCTTCACTGGCTTCAGTAACGGTCCATCCGCATGAAGGACACAGCTGCACAGTCATAGGCATTGTGACCTGTAGAAGCAAGAGTAGCACTTTGTCCATTAAAATCCAATGTCTCAATAGGTCTCCGAAGAGAGACTGGGGTGAAAGTGTTTTCCTCATTTTCTCTTGCTGTCAGCACACTATCGGGTGCCCTGGGCTCAGGGAGTGATATAAGAAGTTGTAAAACTCTTTTTTCAAGCGCTCCCTGGTCTCTTCATGGCCATGGATGAGACTGGAGCCATGCAGATACCGATCCACCTTTGTGCTTGTGGCCAGAAAATTGACAAACCTGAATCTTGAGACCCGTTCGTAATCTGATCTTGATAATAGAACAGTAATAAAAAAATAAGGGTCCGGCACGTTTTTGGGCACTGTGGGACTGGGAATGTAACTACAATGCAATTAAAATGTTTTTTTATAGTCGCATGCGTAGGAGTGAATTAAAAGTGTGGGTCTACCTCATCCCAGACCAGGGAAAACGTTAAAGTGCTACGGGACCGTGTGTGATGTAGCTTTCTGTACTTTCTTCGGAAAGTGCTGGTGATATTCCCACGTGAGGGTAAAATATGCTTTTGAACTTGGAAATGGATTGCACAAATTGGGATAAGTGTGAATTGTACGTATAGCAGTTTAATTAGTTTATATTTAAAAAAACCTTGCTCAAGGGCCATGTCTCATGTCAGTAGTGTCCTCTTCGCTGTGCTCTACTAAAACACGACTGCATATGTATCAAGAGTGACCTTGGCTCTCATTCAACCAATAACAGGTCTTCATTCAGTCGTTCAAAGGTGTTCAAGGGTCACGTGACCTGATGATGTCTCTAAATGTGGAAGGTAAGCATTGTAGAAATCCTCTAGACATACAAACCTCCCTGTCCTCTTTCTCTGTCTAACCCTCTTAAACTCCCATGCACAAGGCCTTATTGCTCCCACAGGCTAAGCCAAAAAGTCAGTCATCAGTCAATTACTTTTTGGCTTTTTTGTGCCTTTACGGTCTGCCTTTCAAGGATACCGGTGTGTATGTTTGCGTGTATATATGTGTAGGTGTGTGCATGCATGTGTGTGTGTGTGTGTGTGTGTGCGGGTATCGTGCACCATATGAGCATTCAAGCAGAGAGGATGGAAAGGGAATCAAAAGCAGAACGGACTTCTTCCACCCCTGTAGAGAAATCCCATGAGTAGTTTATAACAGATCCTGGAGTCGCATGAGTCTTTTTCCAGAGACCCGTCTACAACCCCAACCGTAACTCTAATCTGGACCAGGCCTGCACCCCTTAGCAGCCCCTTTATCATCATGCGTCTTCAGTTGCTCCTCATGCTCTTGACGCTGATCCCGCTGCAGTCTCTTGCTCTTTTTCCTCCCCATTTCCTCTATCCACCCTTCCCCCCTGCCCCCCAGGTTGCCCAACCAGAGCGCAGTACAGTGATCAATCACAGTCAGGTTTCAAAGCGCCAGCTCTGCTCTGTCATTGGCTTGCAGGCTGACAACACCCACAACACCAGCGGCTGCCAGTACAGTTGTTTTTATTAGTTTTTTTTCCTGGAAAATAGACTAAAAATTCAAAGAATCTTGATATTTGTTTAAGGCACCTTTTTAAAAATACAGCGTTAGCGTTTGGGTATTGTTTGGGAAACTCCACCAGAATTTAAAACTTTTCTATAAAAGTGGCCTCTCTATTAATAACCATACAAGTTACTATCAATTAATTTAGCAACTCATCATCAAATGGCCCCATGAGAAAAATGACTGGTTGTCAGGTTATAGGTCTGTGTCTGCCGTTTGTTTCCGGTTACTTCAGCACTATTCTTCTATAAAGTTTTCTGTTAAATTGCCAAATGCGTCATTTGGGTCATTTTGACAGGACACAAAAAGTCACAGTGATCTGACTGCTAAACTGCATTTTAAACATGGTGAACACAAGGTCAAGTTCCTAAGGAGACCTTGTTCTTCCTCACTTCAAGGTGAAACTATGTGTCAGCGAATTAAAAGCTTCAATTTCCTCCTGGGCTGTCGTGCAAGTCGCCTATTCTCTAGCTGTCTCCCATTGACTGAGAATTAAACTGGGGAAATGAAACCTGTCCTGCTGTCTGCCGCTGACCGAGAATCACACTGGGGAAATAGTGACGTTAGGTCACTTATTCAACTGGGGGCATGGTTGGCCCATAAGCATGCTAGGACTGGCTCACTGTAAAGTCTCAACACTGTCCTCTGCTGGAAAATGATATGCAGTACATTAGACAAAAACGTTGAGTGTGTTTATATTGGTATTTAAACTCACAGTAAAAGTAATATTAACCCAGAAATAAGGGTCAAGGGTCCCTTGATTCGTTGTTTGGCTTCTAGCGGCAACATCCTGGTATTATCAGTATATTATTGTCCTCAAAAAGCTTGGAATGAAAATTTGTGGGCAGTGACTTTCCGGGGGAGAAAATTGCCCAAATCTCGTCATGGGGCCCAAAATTCTTTGTGGCGCCCCTGACCGGGGTAGGTGATGCCTCGCCAATGTTAGACCTTTCCACATGCTCCGGTGAGGGAAGCTAAATTAATTAACACGTGGCTGAATAAAAGTTGGCTGTCGATGTGAAGAGAGAGAGTGAACTCTGGGTTATTTTCTTAGAAGTTACATTCCTAAAGCTTTAATGTCTCCAAACCTGCTCAACGCTGTGCAGCCTTCAATATTAAATGTGGTTATAATACAACGTCTGAGCTCAACCTTGATGAAAGATGAACGCCACCGTATGTTCATTACAGCAAAGGCATCATGGGACTAGTGAGAACATGAGAATTTCTGAGGCTGAAGCGTACAGTGAAAAATGGAAAAGCCGTGTTCCCTAATGTGTGATTGTGCCTTCACTGCATCATCACGTTTTGCACAATGCAGTGATTCTAAACATTTTTCCACACAACGCCACATTCGTTTTTTGCTGTAATTATGGATATAAAGTATTTAATAAAATCCTGTTTGAATAAAGAATAAATATGACTAAAATATTACCTATGAACCCAGGGATTCAATCACCCCATTTCGTCGCTTCGCGAGACAAATCGGTGACTGTTGCTGCAGAGCTGAACAACCCCTATGTCACCACCAGGTGAAGCTGTTGAGCTTTGAATCTTGTGATTACGTTGGATTGTCAATTCCTGCGATCAGGTAAGACAAACGTCTGAATCTAACAGTTAGTGTTGTTAGACGTGCTTTTAACCCTTTCATGCATGAATTATGATAACCTTACACAATATTTTTCAGCGGGTTTGTATTGGTCCTCAGGGCCTTTTCAAAAATATTCAAATGTTTTTGTTTTTGTTTTTAGTTAAAAATTTAAGAAATTAAACATATGTCCACTTCAGTGAACAACAGGCATCCGCGATAAAAAAATGTCCCTTATATCTTGAAACAGCATATTAAGAATGAATATATAATATTTTATTTATGCAGGAAAACTAATGCAAAGTGCAAAACTAAATGCCTGGTAACATTTAAATTATTTTTTATTATACATTTTTGTTTTTTGCATAAAACTAAACTGTTCTCAAAGTTGAGATGAAATGAAAATGATATTCAATAACCAAAATAGTGCACTAACTTTATCCCTTCCCCCACCTGATCCCTGGTACACCTCAAACCTAAGCATGTACCCAGATGTCCCTGCTCTCCCCCACACCTTCAAGCCCCAGGGCTTGGGTTTCTTGGGAATGTACTACATGTATGGGATAGTGGCCCTTGAAGGGAATGATTTGCTCATCAACAGACTAAAACTCTTCAGGATCAACTGCTTGAGTAAATGATGTTTCCAGTTTTTCTGAGACAGGCTGAATTTTGAAGAGTTTATCTTTGTTTCCTGGCTCTTGAGAATAATTATCTACAAAGTGAAGGTATTGGAGAATCCCTTCAAATCAAAAACCAAGCCCTTCATTCAATAATCAGTACATTCTGGATCTTGGAAATCTGATATGGGACATTACCAGGTTTATCTCAAGGAAAAATGTTAATTCCTGGTTTGTTAGTACCAAATGTTCCTACCCTTTCTGGAGAGCATTTCATCAATCAGGGTATGAGAAAGCAGGTAAATAAAGTGCATGGGCTCTGTGCCCTCTTCTTTAATTCCCTTTGTGCTCTACTAGAAATATAGGTAAGACTCCTTCAAAATCATTGTCTCTGTCTTTCCACATTGTTTTGGGTTTCTGTTTCCCTTTGGCTGCTACAACTACTTAATTGTCGCCATCATGGTCATCTGTTTCACTGCCATCTTCACTGCTGCTACTCTGGCTCCCTGATCCCTTTACCTGTGAGCCTGGCTGCCATTCACCATCATCACCACTTCACCCTCACCGTCACTATCACTGTCACTTGATTGTGATGGAACCCTGTAGCTAACCCCTTGGCTAGATGGTCTTGATGACTGGGGGAAAGAACAACAGAACAGAAACACTAAAGAAACTAATACTAATACAAATATAATAATACATAATTTATTATAATAAATATTTTCCAGTGAAAAATACCAGTGAGAGAAGATATGATTATTAAATGAGCCTATTTATTGACAAAACTGCAATATATATATTTTACATGAACAAAAGATTTAGCATAGACCTAAAGGACAACATAGGTCTAACATACAGTATGAATCGTTGTATTCCATGGCATCTACTGAAGTGGCCATAAGGTTTGGCATCAGTTGTGACACACATAGTTAATAATTGAACAAAACTTATACCATACTATTCCCTTAATATCACTATATTTGAATATATTGTTTTACTTGCTCTGCTCTTCTTGAGTAAAAGGATTTCACAGACATCCCTGAGATGTTCAGTACCCCTGAGCTGTTGTAACCAACAGCCACCAGCAGATGAAAGGCGTTCTAATATCGGTAGATGTCCAATGGAGAGTTTACCATGCATTTCTGTTGTTAAAACAGGGTTTCCATATGGAATACTCATTTAACAATTGCTGCCCACTGTAGTTACCATAATGCATGAAAGGGTTAAGCTTTTAAAGTGAAGAAGGTATTTAGCTGCGTGTTTCCACCTTTTCACATTTTTTTTTTACAGTTTTATTTCCCCTAAATACTTTGAAGAGGGACAGCTAGAGGGTTGTTTCCACACTTTCTCGTAAAAATCTGATGTCAAGCTAATTTTCACAATATAAGGTGTAGGAGTGAAGGATATTCCATTGTGGTCAATGTTACTGTTATGATTCATATCCTAACAACAGTTTCCACGCAATCTTTGCTTCGATCTCCTTATCTTCTCCCTGGCGTACCAAGCACTTCTTTGCTCAGATACCTTGACCCAGCCTGGCTTGGTTCTAGTCTCTAAAACAAGCATTACCGCAGGTACCCACCACATGTGTAAACCCATAATACATGTAAACATTATCCAGGAGCCTGATTCTGCCTCACACACACACACAGAAGCATGCAAAAAACTTTGTCATCCACACCTTAATTGCAGCTGAACTTTCATACACACAACAAAACCCTTTCCAAAGGTAAATGGGTGGAATGTAAATTGGAATTGTTCTGGTGTCATCTGTCAGAAATCGACCAGGTGTGTTTTCAGTACAAATCATTGGCCTCGTTGTTTTTCTGTGAGTGTAAAGGAAATTTGATTTCCTCTGCTGATCCCTGCCATCTTTTTGAGGCATCTCATCATTCACATCCTGTCGATACCAGCACTGTGCAAAAGTGTCAGCTGTTGCCATGCCAACCGGCTACGGTTTTTCAGAACAGAAATGTCAGAGATGTTCTGTAGATTAAGGCAGGGGTGATCAAACCTGATCCTTGAGAGGCGGCGTGTCTGTGGGTTTGCCATACTACTTAGTGTATAGTTTACTCCTGGAAACACAAGGTGAGACAATTCCGATAATGATTTTCTTGTAACTTTAAACAAGCGGCCCCAATTTATTTTGGTTCTGCAGGACCAGAGATGCCCTGGAGTTCAGAAGTTGGAGGCTATGGCTAGCATTGGGCTCAGGGGTCTCAAGCTTCCATCTCTCAATTTCGTTTCTAAGAGTTCCCAGCCTGACTCTTTGTGCCAGTGGCTCAGGTGAAATGACACTTCACAGTGGTGTCATTTCATCACCATGGCATCAGAGAAACATTTTGGGGAATGTCACACTCTCACTGTGAGGCTATTCTCACTTATTCTGTGGCATGGCAGGAGAGAAAATGACTCAACTCTCATCTGACAGACAGACCAGGGATCATGATGATAAATACATTGCTGACTTTAGTTTGTGAATACTCAGGTTGACAGGTACATGGGAAAAGATCATACAAAGATTTATTTTTATATACATTTTTATATTAATCATTATTGTTGTTGTATTGATTGTGTATTTTTAGAGTGTATGTTTTTGTACTTTTTGCTGCTGTGACATTGTGAATTTCCCCGTTGTGGAATTAGTAAAATAATTTTGAATTGAACTGAACTGAATTGAATTTATCTATCAAGAGTCAGGACCTGGCGTTGTTTGTGAAAAGATTTGTAATTCAATACATTTATTTTGTCAACACAGTCGGTGAAATTATGAAGCAAAACATTTGCAAATTTAGTTTATAGGAAATAAATGTTTTTTATTGAATGTCATCTTTGAGATTCCATTGTATCAGTACCATATTCAATGGCACTTGTTACATACTTTTCCAGACGATGTATAAAATCGATCACGCCACTATGCAATCCCTATAGACAAACATTAGGGATTGGCCCGTACCGGAGAGTTCAGTGACTTTCAACATGGCACCGTCATAGGTTGCCACCTTTCCTTTTTTTGTGGCAGAAGTTTGGGCGTTTTTTTGTTTCAGCACAACAATACCCCCATGCACAAAGCAAGGTCCATACAGAAATGGTTTGACAAGATCGGTGTAGAAGAACTTAACTGGCCTACACAGAGCCCTGACCTCAACCCCATCAAACACCTTTGATAAATTAGCAAGGGAGCCGCTAGCCAGGCCTAATTGCCCAACATCAGTGCTCAACCTCACTAATGCGCTTATGGCTGAATGGTAGCAAGTCCCCGTCTGCCATTTTCTAATATTTAGTGGAGGCAGTTATAGCAGCAATGAAAGGACCAACTCCATATTAATGGACATGACTTTGGAATGAGATGTTCCACAAGCAGGTGTCTACATACTTTTGGCCATGTAGTGTAGTTGTTATCTATGTTATCTTTTATAAATAGTTTACATATACAACTATGCAGTTAATCCATTCAATGGTTGTGTAAGGTTTATGATATGACTTATTGTCATAAACACATGTATGAAATCCCTGAGTCGAGTTCTTGACGAGAAGGCGGTGTCTGATGTCTTAAGGATAGCGAATAGGCTGTCGGATATTTGACTGTCTTGTCTACGGAATTCCCCTGCAGTCTGGGACTTTCCGCATTTACCCCGACCGCTCAATGAAAACAAGGGGTATGACAAACACTTGACCATGGACCCGAGGATCCTATTTACTTTATGTCAATAAACGAATGTCCAGGAAACAATAATCAGCTTTTTGTAAAGCATAGATACACTTGCTTCGCGGGGTTTAGGTCGATAGCTAGCTAGCTTGCTAATAACTTTCTGTCTGCTTTCAAAGCAGTGTTGCCGTGTCATCCATCGAAATATCGCCACCAAAGTTCTCCCGAAGGTAAGAATAAAGTATTATTAAAATGCGTGTTTAAAAAAACACTATCGTAAAAAATAAAGCATTTCGCGAGTAACCTTGTGCTAAAATGGGCCCAGTTATTTGTTAACGTGATGTCTAAATACGATATATTCAACAATAACTCGAGCAGAATAGTTTACGGATAAAATTAGGATTAGAAAGTTATTCATGTGTGTGTTTGTTATTAAATGAGAAAGGTCGATTTTTAGAATTATATAAATATGTACGTAATTGGTCATTAAAATGCTGGACAGCTTAGAATGCTCAGATGTCTTGGGCCCGGGATGGCCTCGGTTTGAAAACTGCTGTTCAATTAGTACAGCTTATTAACGATAAGGTAGGAAATTACACTTATGGACATTCTCATTACGGTTGTTATACAGCCCCATTACACTTTTTAATCGTATGTTATTGACTGGAAGTAGCAAGGGACAATATGCAGATAACTTGACAAGGTAATGCTCAGAGACTAATATTAATACTGCATACGTTTATTTAAATTATTTATTATACTTTTAAAATGCTGGAGACCAGTGAGGGGCTTGGGGGAGTCTTAAGGATCCATCTTTCTCTTGTATGGTGAGCCATACTAGCACCAAACAACATTATTAACTGACAGTATTGCTACCATTCACATATCCACGTTTAGTGGATCCATAGTAAGTAAAGACATGTTAGTCCCTGCCAGCGATTTTAATTCGCTTTCAGTTCTTGTAGAATTGATTAATAACAGTGTTGACTATTTCAGACTATTATAAAGAGTCACAAATAATCTATTCACAAAGCTTGGCTTGATTTCTTTGAGGATGGGTTAAATACTGTGTTCTTTATTATGTTAAGCTGCATGAAATGTTTAATAGCTTTTACGGAGGTGTTACAACTTGGAATCAACAACTGTGTTGGAATAGTCACTACTCAAATGGATTTGTAAACATTTTTTTTATTTTTTTGGAAAGGGTTGTCTATACTGCTGTTTGCAGACAGTAGAGCAGTCGGTGGCCTCCGGTGACCTTTTAATCAACATGGACTTTGTCACAAGGATTTCATTAAATTAATTAAATTTCATTAAATTAAATTATTTGAGACACGATAAAGCTCACAAAGGGGCTTTAACAAACTGGGTTTAACTATTGATCTCTTGTCAAATTGTATTTTTTACTTGTTTACTTAAATAAGGCGAACACAACATCCCTGTGTCAGCTGCCCTATTACTCACGTCGGAATGACACGACTCACAAACATACGTTTTGATATGTGAACACACACTGCTTTTATGTGCTTCAGTGTTAAAACTCCACGGTGCCTGTCCCATGGTAGGTCGTGTCGAGGCAGAGGTGATCCCGAATTGTAAGCAAGGGGCACAGGTGCATGTCAGAAACGAGTGAGGCGCTGATGCCATCATCATCATCTTGATTTTGACATAGATTTCTGTTTTCTTCAGCGTCCTCCCACAAACTTAGCACCAACACCAAAAAATTATCTTTGGGAAAAACCGGTTATGATCAGCCCCTTAAAAAGAACACAAATAGCCAATGAAACCCCCCCCCCGTAAATAGCCACTTTACAAAGATATGTCTGTGGTCCACAGAACGCTGTAAGGAGAGCCCAGAGTTCCTGCCTGTGACTCTGGTGCGGCGACCATGGCAGGAGCACTGAGGTACGAGCCCGTTCTCGCCGCGCGTTTTTTTCCGCTCAGGTCTGCATGCTACCGTTTTCTGTACGGCCTGCAGAAACAATCCTATATATAAGTTCATTTGTCTATGATTTTTATGGGAGGGGGGCTTGGTAATTTGGTTTCTGGGATGTAGAAAGGAACCTCTCACAAACACAAAGAACCTCACTGCAAAAAACCTTTTTTTTAGATAAGCATTTAAATTTTACGAGCCGTGCCCTTCCTCCAAACCGGAGAGATGGTTGGTGCCAACTGCAGATAGGAAAACGCGTTCATGTGGAGGGCGCGTAAGAAGAGTTACAGACAGAAAAGATGGAAGCGACTGTTCCTAATTTTCAAAGCTGCTGTACTGCGTCTGTTGGGCAACAGCGCATGTGTTTCTTGCTGCAGAAACCACAGTGCATGCCATAGCTGGGTTTTAAAGTGAATTGCCGGTGTGTCTGCAACTCCAAACATGCCCTGGTGGTGATGCAAGTTCATCCTCTTCATCCCTCCTGTGTGCTTATCAGTGCTGCGTATGGGGGGTCCTACCCCTACACTCCCTTTTCTACCTGTCAGTACTTGGACGCCTTGTATCTTTTGTTTGAGCAAAGATATAACACGGATCTGGGTTCAGGGTTGGTTCCTGATTTAAAAAAAAAAAAGTTAACTAGGTGGGGGTGCAAGCAAAAAGTTTTCATTAGTTAAATGTGCTCCTTTGTTAATGTCTCTTCTCTATGTTAATACAATGTGACAATTTTTACTGGTTTTATGATGTGTAAGGAAGGAGTATGTGGCACGTAAAACCAAAAAACTCTTGATAAATATTTAAAATATTTTTTTCTCCAACTTCCCCACGCCGTTACACAAGCATGGTAGTGATGGCAAAATTAGTCTGGATGCTTCTCCCCGACATGAGATGTATATATATATATATATGTGTGTGTATATGCACATTTTACTCATTGCCATGTTTCTGTATGCTGTGTGATGTAAATATTGGGGAATATTATGTAAAGAAATGAATATTCATTTTTTATTATATTATGTAAAGAAATGAATATTCAGTTTATTTGGTTTATTTACACATACATTACATATCCTTGTAATTCACACATAAATAAACTCTATGACATTAATAGATTTTCCCCTGGTACTTTCCTGTCCCTGTGGGACAATCCTGCTCCTGGGGGGTGCCCGTGTTTTGTTTCTGGCCTCTCCCCATGAGCTGGGGAGAAGCAACGCAGAAACCTGAGATATCGGCGTTGAAAGGGCTTCCTTCTCTCTGTTTGGTCGACATTTAGAATCCTTGCTTCCCAGAATGAAGAAATATTTCCCTCTTCCTGAACAGCTTATAGTATAGCTAATGGACCTTTGGTTTTGCAGCCTGATACTATTTTAACCCTCTGGAAAAAGGGCGTCTGTTACGAAATCCAAGTGATTTCAAAACTGCAGTACAATGACGCACTATTTACATATGTGATGTATGTAGTCTGAAATGTCTCGACTTGCAGAGGACAAAAGGCGTAGAGCACAGTGCTCAGGGTTGCAACTGGCCTTTTCTCAAATGCAGCAATGTTTTATGTTCGGTATAAGTGAGAGCGCTGTTTAATCCATTACCACCTCAAACGCAGGGAACGTTTAACTTTGATGATAAAACCAGTGATGCGGCCTCGCTTCACTTTCTGTGGAGGCCGACTTCTTTTGCTTGCTTGTGTTTTTTTGACGTCCATTTTCACGAGCTGAGCTTGTTGGGGGGCCACTTCCGGGGCCTCGGCTCATTACGACAGTGCAGGCTGATGGGTGACCGAAATCGCTGAGCATGATGCACGATTTTAAAGGAACGGGAGAAAATGCTGACGCTGAAAACAGGGTGCTGTCCAGTGTTGACACCAGTCCTTGTTTACTGGAGGTAGTGTAATCCAATCTGCTGTGTGGCAAACGGCCAAGACAAGACAAACCACTCAAATTTCCCTTTTCGATATCGGCTCCGAGAACCTGGTGGATTTGCCCCAACACAACTTATCGTCTTCAGTGTAGGGAAATAACCACTTTTGCCCCCACGTCTTTCATGGCCTGCAGAGGTACAAATCAGAAGATCCCAGCTGACCAATGACATGACTTAGTCTGTGTGGCTGGAGAAACGGGGTTTAGCAGCAGGGCTCAAGGTTGTTTGATGGCACTGGGTGGGGGTATAAGCATTGTAGCCAACTCTAGTAAAAGAAATAAGCGACACTGACAGTCAAAAATAGTCCAGTGCAGACAAAAATAATTTGGCATTTAGCAACATTTTTAAATAATGAATCCCAATGAATCCCTTCAACTCCCAGAGAATGCATATTAACCCTTGAGCGACTGTTGGAGTTGGATTTTGACACCTCTGTTTCAATGAGAATGCATCAGAGTTCAAACAAGCTGCATAACGGTATGGAATAAGCGGACGGAATCTTAAAACAAGCCCAAAAAAACGCAACTCGCGCCTGTAGGCGATTTAAAGCGGCTCTTGGAAATAAGCCAGAGGGCGGTTATAATAAGCGGACTAGGCAAACACAGGTGTGTGTATATATGAAGGTGCACATTCAGCGGTGTGCACGCGCGTCCGCGGGGGCGTGCTAGCAAGCGGGTGCATGTGAGACAGCTGCTGGTATTCTTGGGACTTTCCTCTCTGGGTTCTCATTGAGGCCTGTTTCCTGGAAACTGCAGCAGAGTGCCACGCAGGGTGAGTAAGAACAGAAAACACAAACCTGCGCTTTTTATCGAAAGTAAAAGTCCGTCCGTATGCTGCAGAATGGAACTCGCTGTGTGGCTTCAGAAGCACCTGTCTCATGCTGCTGCGATGTTTTGGGGGTTTTTTATGTTGCAAGGGTTGAAAATAATAACAAACTAGTATTTCATTTACCAGTTGTTATTCAAAGCATCAGGGTGTGTGTAATTAATAAACCGGCTCAAAAAATTGAAGGGACATCGTGTACAGTACACACATAATATTTAAGGTAATTGAGCGTCTGTGTACGTGAAAGAGGATTGTTTTCACAGGAACGACGGTCATTGTGGTCATAGGTGTGACTAGAATAGCGTGTGATTTTTATCGATCTCCCCTGCTTGGTTCTTTGCATCATGGTGTTTGCAGCAGTTGTTACTGTGTTGATGTTAGGTTTTCACACTTGTTTCTTTTCTCCTTTTCTTTAGCATGGAAGGGACCCAGTATAACATAAACATGATGGACTCTGAGGTAAGAGGATCCTACTCTACTCTGGTTTTTCCCAAAGACAATTGGACACCCACAAGTCAAACTGAAGAGGTATCATTGACTTTGAGTAGGGTTTAATCGATTTTATTTGGCCAGTTTGTTTTGGCAGATTGCTATTTATCTCTGCACTAGTATGTGCTGTTTGCAGTGCAGTAGGCCTACCTCCAGCATTCCATGACGACGTCAGTAAATTGCCATGTGAGTTCAGAACTCTTCGGGTGATGTCTCCCTGACCCTCCCACCCCACCCCACCCACAGATCCTAATGACTGAGATGAGCGAAATGTCCGACGTGTCCGATTTGATGTACCCGGCTGGTGTGAAGATTGAGCCCTACCTGGAGACGGGTGAGAAATCCTCTGCGTCTCCCAAGAGAGCTGACAGGAGTGCGTCGGTCACCGCGTCCAAGCACTTCGCAGGTTGTAAACGGTCTTGTTCTTTGTTACAGCACACGGGCCCTATATACAGATCATCGAGGAACCCAAACAGGTGAGCTCGGCTGTTTGCGTTTCCCTTTTTTTCCCATTCCTGCTTGTGTTGGATCCTGTCATCAATGTAAAACCTTGTCAGATTTAGTAGCTAAAGCTAAATGTTAACAATAATGGTACTCCAGGCATCTGGAAGTCCTGAGTCCCATGTGTTGTATGTCTTCAGAGGGGCTTTCGATTTCGGTACGAATGTGAGGGTCCCTCCCACGGGGGTCTACCAGGTGCCTCCAGTGAAAAGAATAAGAAGACCTACCCTACTGTTAAGGTGAGAAGAATCCCCACCTCTTTATGTGTGTTTTTATGTCTGGCCTTGCGTTTTAGTGCGTAACAGTAAATAGATCCTGACTCAAACATGGCATGTCAGAATTGCGTGGAACTGTGCAGCAGAGAACAACAGTAATAAAGATGAGCAGCCTTTAAAAAAATGTTGGCTTAGTTTTTTGAGGAGAATTATGATGTTACCCACCACCGTTAACATGAGAGAGCCGATGATGAGGTAGGGGGTGTCTTTGAATGGCTTCAGTCCCTCATATTACCCCCCTAAATGTGTCCAGGTGGGCAACCACTTGGGCCGTGCAAGGGTGGAGGTGCAACTGGTGACGCACACGGAACCCCCGCGCATCCACGCCCACAGCCTGGTGGGCAAACACTGCAATGACAGTGGGGCATGCAGTGTCACTGTGGGCCCCAATGACCTCACGGCACAGTGAGTACCTGCTACCCTTCCGCAAATCCTAACCCATCTTATCCTGACTCCTCCTTTTTCCACCTTCCCTTGTGTATGTGTGCGTCTTCTCCCTTTTGCCTTTTACGTGTGTACGGGTTTTCTCTCCTTTGCGTTTATGTTTTACCTTTGTGTCAGTGTCTGTGTGGGTATCACTATGAACTTAGTTCCTGCTATAAATGTAAGTGTTTTGTGCACTGCGTGTGGCTGCTTGGTTGCCCCTGTACCTTCCATCTCTCTCTGTCTCATACCCTTAAGGTTCAACAACCTGGGCATCCTGCATGTCACCAAGAGAGGAGTGCAGGAGGTGTTGACGAAAAGGCTAAGAGAGGAGAGAATTAGACAGAATGGAAACAGCAAATTTTTGACGGGTAAGATCCTGGTCACGTGACCTCACAGGACACCTACCGTTTGTTTGCTCTTTGGCCCTTGTTAGCCGTTAGCGTGCGCTCGTATGTGTACGTGAGCTGTGGGAATAGGCCGGAAGTCCATGTGAGGTGCTCTCTTTGGCCCTTGTTAGCCGTTAGCGTGCGCTCGTATGTGTACGTGAGCTGTGGGAATAGGCCGGAAGTCCATGTGAGGTGCTCTCTTTGGCCCTTGTTAGCCGTTAGCATGCACTCGTATGTGTACGTGAGCTGTGGGAATAGGCCGGAAGTCCATGTGAGGTGCTGTCTTTGGCACGCAGATGCCGAGGAGCAGGCCATACAGAAGGAAGCAAAGGAGCTGGGCAAATCCATGGACCTGAATGTAGTGAGGTTAAAGTTCACGGCCTACCTACAGGACAGCCAAGGGGGTTACACTCTGGCACTGAAGCCGGCCATCTCCAACCCCATCTATGACAGCAGTGAGTGGCAACCTACCCCACCCAAACACTTGTGTATAATTTTCTTTTTCATGGATTGCCATCATTTTAACACACTCCCATCCCTCCATCCCCACAGAGTCACCCAACGCCTCCAACCTGAAGATCTCCCGCATGGACAAGACCTGTGGCTCCGTGATGGGAGGAGACGAGATCTTCATGTTGTGCGACAAGGTGCAGAAAGGTGGGTGGGCTCGTCTGCCAAGTTCACAGATGTCAACCGACACAGGCTTCCCCTATTAGTTTACCTTGCATGGTGCACTGCAGCTCAAAGCTAATTATATAACAGAAATTCAAAAGGAGCATGTTTGACATTTATGGTCCCTTCCAGTCAGTTTAGAGTTATTAGCAGTACAGAAACGAGTCGGTCCAGTTGCACTCATCAGTGATGAGCAGCAAGTGTGTTTTAGACTAACAATATCCAGTGAACAAAATTGCTCTCACCTCCTGATGATATTTACATTAGGGTCTTTATATATAGTGTATATACTGTTATATTAGTCTTTCCGTTTCCACTGATGCACTCGGTGCACTCTCTTTTTCCACTCCAGATGATATTGAGATCCGCTTTTATGAGGAGGATGAGGATGGGGGCTGGGAGGCCCTTGGAGACTTCTCTCCCACAGATGTCCACAAGCAGGTCAGATCAGTGTGTGTGTGTATGTGTGTTTACTTGTGTGTACATGGGTAGGTGGGTTTGTGGGTGAGTTACTGTGTCTTATTTGTCTGTTTTGAACCCCCTGGATGACAGTTCTGTCTGTCTTCCCCTACTCCCCACAGTACGCCATCGTGTTCAAGACTCCCAGATACCGCAGCACAGAGATTGAGCGCCCCGTCAGCGTGTTCCTGCAGCTGAAGAGGAAGAAGGGGGGTGACTGCAGCGAGCCCAAGCAGTTCACGTACGTGCCCCAGGTCCAAGGTGAGGCGTGGCCGCAGGTGGAGGGTTCAGTCATAGAACTACAATAACTAGTGGGGAGGGCTGTGAGCTGACGTTATGTTCAGCAGGGAGGGCTGTGAAGTTGCACTGCAGGCCTGCCTCTAACCAGAACCTCTTTGTTTCCTGTCCCCTCTCTTCCCCGCTGTGACCGGTCCCTCAGACAAGGAGGAGGTCCAGCGCAAGAAGCTAAAGTCCCTGCCTCACATGCACGACCACTGGGGCAGGCCATTCGGGGGCTCTGGAGGGCCTGGGAGAGGAGCAGGTGGAAGTGGAGGAGGAGGAGGAGGAGGAGGAGGAGGAGGAGGAGGTGAGGCACGGGAATTAATGAATAATTAATTCAGTTACAGTTCGTTATGCACTAAACCCATGACATAATCCTAGTTTTCTGGTCAAGGAAAGACATTCATGAGCAGTGATTTGCATTAATTTAATATTCGTCACCTTATTTCATTAATTAGCAGCTTTTTTCACCATATATTTTCAGTAATATTAAGTCATTCTTAAGTAGCAGGATGTCCCTTTTTGATTTATACGGTTTGTCTTACTCTGCTAATGGATGTTTGAGAGATTTCCCAGGTCTTCAAATTAATTAAAAAATAAATAAATAAATGAACCTGTCAACAGGATAAGATTAAGATTACTTTTTACTACAATTTCTACCCAGAGTGATGAAAAACATACAGATTACACTGTTATGATAAACGGCAGTGGATAGCTCTTAACAGCAAGGGTTATGACTGAAGGGGCACTGAGCTGACACAGTAAACTGCAGTCAGGGGATCGGAGGCCCTTGGATGCAGCTCATGTGTTTCCTTTTTGTTTCCGATCAGGCGACTTTTGCTTCCAGTACGGTCAGCAGATGGACGGGGGAACCTACTTCGGGCAGTTCGGTGGCGGTTTTGGAGGGGGCGGGGCTCAGATGTCCGACTCGTCGCAGCCCGCGGCCCCCCGGGCTGGGTCACCCCGGCAACAGCGGCTCCTCCAGCTCGGTAAGGGGTTCTGGAGGAACTGGACTTCTGTCCCAGCACGGCCGTTGTACTGTAGTTCAGCTTCCACTGCGTCACATGAAGAAACCAAGGGGAGTGAGTCCAATAGTAACATGCGTAGGAATCTGTTGGGCCAAATAATACGATTATTAGTCCCCCCTGAATAAGAGTAGCTGTTAAACAAATAAGTCAAGTAAAGTTACAGGTCAAAACATGACTGAAATATCTGAATTCATCCTAGCAGAATTGTAAGACTGATCTGTGACGTCGTCAGGACATCACATTTAGAGACCACCTGACTGGTGAGTCTTTGTAGTTGGTCTCTACTGGTGCAAAAATGTCCCTAGTTGTCACTTTTGGGGACTGGGTTGAACACATGAGCTGGGTAGGCGTGTGCGGGCTTGTAAGCCATGTATTGACCGTATCCTTTTCCCCACGTTCAGCCGCTGTGCTGCAGGGCCGGGCCACGCAGACGGCCCGGCGGACCGCGGGAGCCCTGCTGCACTACTGCGCCACCGGGGACGTGCACATCCTGCTGGCTGTGCAGAGGCACCTGTGTGCCGTCCAGGACGAGAACGGAGACACGTGAGTCTAGCCCTCCCAGGCTGGCCGGAGTCCTCCTCAGGGTCCTCCAGCTGCGCAGACGTGTGGACTGGACTGGACTGGACTGGACTGGACTGGACTGGACTGGACTGGACTGGACT
>JAOVYW010042547.1:3484-14064 GCA_025775045.1 Hiodon tergisus | reverse complement strand
CATTGCTGCACTCTGTCCTCTGTGGCTAATCAGCAGACACACACACACAGGCACACACACACACACACACACACACAGGCAAACACACACACATATTTCAGACCGACACACAGACGTGCAAACCTACATTGTCCATTGCAGCTTTTCATTTTTGATGGAGTTGTACAGTGCCTGTAAAGAAGAAGAATAGACTGTCAGCTGTGTGCTTACTCTGTTTTGTGTGTGTGTGTGTGTGTGTGTTTGTGTGAATGTATGAGTGTGAATGCGTATTTGTATGTGTGTGCATGGGTGTGTGAGTTTTTGTATATTTATGTGTGTGCGTGCATGTGTGTGTAGGTGGGAATGTGACATTAAACCAGTGGTCTGTATTTATGTTTAGGAGTGTTTGTGTATGTGTGCTAATATGAGTGTATGTAGAAAAACACATGAGATATTCATACATCACATTTTACTGCTCCAACCACATCATTACAATATCGATCCTTCCAGTGTTCTCTTTTCAAGGTAGTGGCCAGAATGATCAACGAAAGAAATCAATCATCTCATAATACAACGGAGATACAATCTCCAAAACAACCGTTTGCTAAAAACACATTCACAAAACATTAAGCAAAACCTGTAAGAATGGTGGCAATGTGATCCTTAAATGTGGCTCACCATTGACAGGTACAGTAGTCTTAAAGACACAGCCGTTTAGCTTCACTTGAACCCAAATCATTTGTGACAGCCAAGAGATTTAACTTGATGTCACTGGTGGCAGCACTACGCGCTCGCGACAAGCTTCTGTTCGAGCCGCTGAGGAGAAAAGGGCCACGAATCTTTCCTGGCAGTGGATTCCTGAAGGTTCCTGGTAGGGGATTCCCTTCCGGCTAATGGTAAAACAAACTTTTGAGGGGAGTGCTCAGAGGGGAGGCAGCAGTATGATAATTCCCAGCGTATACCAAACGCTACGGAATGCATAGGGCTGTGGGTTGCAATCCTAGGAAAGACCACTCTGCTGTACCTTTGAGCGAAATATTTAAGCTTAATTGCTTTAGTATGAGTCCAGCCAAATTAAAATTATAAGCAACGCGAGTCACTCAGGATAAGGTATAAAATTCACCATTGGTACCCTTGTGTCCACATATGATTATATGATGATATTCTATTTGCTAATAAGACGCCTCACACTTCACCCTGCAGTAAGGTGTAAGCAAAGGGAATGGCCGCCCTAGTCTCCAGCACTTCAACCCCCATGAAGCCACAGCAGGCAAGTAACAGATCTTGGGATGACGAAGCACCTTTGAGTTCAGCTAGCAGGCTGCCACAGCAGTGATGACAACAAAACAGGATATTACTGCCGCAAAAAAAACTAGTTGCTTAATCGGATATCTATCACAGGGATAACCCTGTCACTGTATTTGGGGGTCCATTATCTTGTAAATGGCCCATAACCACCCATAAGGGAAACAGTCAAAACGCATCAGAGCCGTACGATGATACTGAACGTCTGCATGGGCAAAAGGCACCATTCTGCATCTTAAAGGTACAATTGATCAGGGTGGATGTGGATCCATAAGGATCCTCATCTCTTTTCCCCATTTCTCTCTGATGGCCATCATTAGCACACAAGTACATTATAATGCAGCCATCTTTAATGAGGATCTGAGAGCAACAGAAAGTGGCGAGAGGCAGTCATGCACAGAATTATACAGCGATTCTGGTGTTCTCATCAGCCCTGTTCCAATGAGGGTTGGCGTTGTTCACAATCGCACTGGCTACGTCTCTAGGGAGACAACATCTACACAGTAGCAGTAGTAGCCGGTTGCCACAGACAAAGGAAAGAGAATAAATTTACAGCCATTTCAAGATTGTTTCTGAGACACTGACACCAGGTGAGCGCTGTAGTTCCCATCAAAACCACTGATGAGCGGTAGGGAACGCGGCCTTCATGTGACCAGGCCATATTGTAAGATGAGGTTATAGGTATGGGCCAAGGCCAGGGAAGGGGGTGGAGCTGCCACTTGATTAACTGGAGAAGAGATTGATGGGTGCAGGTTCTCATTATTTTCTGTCCCAGACTCTTAGTCAGCAGGACATTAGCCTTGTGGTGTATCCAATTACCACACAAGTGCATTATGATTCAGGTTTTTATTATGCGATCGCAAAGGAGGTCATCAATGGGCAGCCCGCCTAAGGCCCCGGAAGCCCCAATGAAAAGCACAGAACAAGACCCGTGTGGGGCAAGCTGGGGTAAAGAACCTCGCTGTAGAGTAGAACAGGGCAGCAGGTACGTAGCCATGATTACATTTCGGGGGTGAAAGCTATTGGATGCTTTTAGATTTCTGTATCATCAGTGGTTGTCTTTGCTCATTACAGAGTGGGATTGAACCTGAAATCTATTCCCTGGCTATGACCCTGTGGGACACTCTACATTTGAAGCTGCAATATCTGCTATTGTGCTCCTGGGTGGCAGAATCCAGAGAACCAGGCCGAGCAATAACACTTTCTGAAGAGAAGTATGCGACAATCAACGTGTTTGCTACAGTCATGAAGTGAAAAAGAAAGAAAAGACGAATGCAGTAATGAAAGGGACAAAAAAGCTTTGTGGGGGGGGGTAGACCCACCCCCTGTCAGATGAGTGTGCAGCAAACAGATTACCCACCCCCGACAGGAGAATTTGCAGCAGGTGGGTTAGCCCCCCTCCCAGCAAGAGTAATATAATCCCACCAGGCCCAGGTGGACTGTATGAATGACTCCATCATTTCAACTGAATCAGGTGATTAGCGTGAAGACGATCCTCTTGGGTGAAAGAATGGGTATGAATATGACTGGACCATGTGGATGATGTCACCAGGTTATGACGAAGGAAGATGACCCCTTAAAGGGGTGGCATACCTTTCTTTTCTTCCGTGCCTGTGGGTGGTTCTGGCCATCCTGGGCCTTGCCCAGCAGGTCGGGGAACACCAGGGGCTTTAGAGAGCGGGAGCGGGGGGTCCGAGGGAATCGGAAGGGGTCCATCACCCGAAAATCACGCCCGTAGCGCACGGAGCACAGCGATCGCGAACGTAGGCGCCCCGCCGAGTGAAGGCTGTTGACTCCAATCATGGCAGAAACTAAGGTGCTGTGTACCACTCAGGTGATCAAGCCTTTCACAGGTCGAAAACAAAACACCTCTTGCGACTGAGTTCAGTTCTTTGCTTTGTTTCTCCTCAAACCAGAAGAGTTGCACTCTTACTCCATGTCAAAGATACCAAGATAAGCCTGAACTGAGGACGTCGGACGGTGTGGAGGGGGAGGAGTTAGCGGGGGGAGGAGCTCGTTACGTCAGCCTTGTCGTAGGAAGCATGGCAGGATGTTCTGAGAAGATATGCAGAGCCCCTGGGCCAAAAGCGGCTGATTTGCCAAGAGTCACAGCGGTCGCCACATAAATTTGCTCACTGAAGGACATCCAACCTCTGGTTTATGTCCTGGTACAAAGTGGGACGAGACACAGTCGCAGGTGAAAAAAGGCTCATAACTTCCCCCGAAACCCAGCCTGGAATATCCTCTTTAATGATTTCCAAAGAGCCGCGTGGTTCTGGTCCACGGGGGGGCTCATCCATCAGCCCTGCCGTCCCTTAGGAGTGTGTTTCCGGTGGGGGCACAAATGGCTAGTCCCACCTTCAAAAAGTGCCCGACAGCAGTTGAGCAGTGAGACTGGAATGGGCTTCTTACACACACATGCACGCACACACAAACACACACACAAAGAGCGGATGGAAGGGTGAACAGGCTTCCTCCCACACACAAGTAGTGATTCCAAAACCCTTTTAAAAATATTGCGTCACGTTTTCCAGGATGAGCAACAAAAATCGGACAGGAATTCCAAGTGGGGAAAAAAGGGGGCAGAGTGGAGCTGGAAAAGCGGACCCCTAACCCGGAGCGTTGTTCCGACTGTATCCTGTTGCACCAGAGGGTCCCCCTCTATGAAGAACCTCACGGATGTCTTTTGATCCCTTCTGTGTCCCGGTTCCTCGGACCCGTCCGATCTCTCCCCGTTCACTTTTTATCCCTCCTGCGGCAGGCTCTTCCCTTTGATCTCCTCTTCTCTTTTCTCTGAATCTCCTTTCATGATGCTCAGAGTGCCTCACCAGCAGGGACAAGGGGGCCTTACCGTCGTTGTCTGGTAACCCCTTCCCTCCCCGTTCTTTCAAGGATTGTTCCCTTCTTTGTCTGCTGCAGATAAAAACCGCCTGATTTGCAGTGAAAAAGTGACCTGACGGGGGCCGAGATTGCGCTCTCTCTTTCTCTCGCCCTCCCTCCCTCTCTCTCTCTCTCTCTCTCACCATGCGTCTCTCTCTCCCCATTCCGCTCTCTCTCCTCGTCGCTCGGCAACGAATCACAGTCTCCCAATTCACTCCGTCCCCCTCCTCCCTCCCTCCCTCAGATGCCAATTAAAATTCAGCACTTGTCGCTACCGTGAGGTTGGAGAGAGGTAAGTTCAGACAAGGAGATGGACCGGGGAAAACCATTCAAAAGGACTGTATATGAAATGCAAACAACGTAAATATATCAAACATATCTTCAGCATATACAGCATCGATGCAGGAAAACATACACTGTATAGATAAATCCAGACGCAATATAAGCTTTCAAAAACCGCTTACCAAAGGCTCGCATGTGAAATAAATGTAGTTCATTTCACATGCTTCTTCTAAATAGCTTGTATTTGTGAGTGTGAATACATATTTATGCATCTAACTTACATAAATATTTACAATGGAAAACAGGAACACAAAACACAAAACATTTTTCATTGAAATTTACTATTTTAGGGGATGCTGGGAGGCCACCAGTTAAGCACTATCCTCAAAAATAATCCACAGGGAGATCAAACTACTGACTTAAAGATCATCTAGGTGTTATTCACAATACTGATAATTAGTGAGGGGCAAGATTTTAACTAGTATCCCAGACTGATATATCTGTAGATCTGCATTTGTACCCCACTGGATGCAACAGTGTCCTCCCACAATGCCATGTGTGATTGGATCCATTGATTATGAACAGAAATTTCGTAATCATGAGGGGCAGGTATTTGACTTGGGGGTGAAAGAAGAAAAGATGGCCGCCCCAGAAGTCCTTATCGTAAACGCAGAGACTCTGGACCAGTCTGCTCGACAGGAGCCGTTATTTGCCAACATATTCAGTATGGCACCCAAATGAGCATACAGGGATCTGCCAGTGGAGGTCCCTGAACGACAGTCATCTCCACAACTGACATCCGTTGCTCCTCCATGCACTTGCCTTAGACCGCTAGCTTTGAAGCCCAGTCGGGTAGTTCTATACCTATAGTTGCTGACCACGCTTGGTATGCCTTGCTTTTAAATGCAAACCTGTTGGATTTCAACACTGTAGCATAGAAAATGCATTAACGTATTGCGGCAATGCTGCATGTGGGTGGGAGATGCACAAAACATGGCCACACAAAACCCAAGTGCCCCTTGTCAAGTGTGCACGCACACACACACACATTCACACTCACTCACACAGATACACATGCACACTCACAATCACAATCAATCACAATCTTACTCAATCACACACAACCACAAATGCACAGGCGTGCACACTCACAGACAGAAAGACACATACACACACACACACACACACACACACACACAAGAAGCCAGCAGGAGGCTGCAACTACAGGGGTTATATTTAACCGAAGCAAACGGGCAGAAATAGATCTCAAATCAAAAGGTCGCAACTGCTCAAACATGCCGCGTTTGATGTGGAAGGAAGGGCAGAGGTGCCCTACCTTATATCAATGTATCAGATATTCTCCAAATTCGTTCTTGGTTCATAACATCCTTCTTTCCCCAGGAGAGGGTGAATAGAGAGCTGGTTCTACCACTTATACTAACTGAAACAGCTCCAATATTTCCAAGAGGGGGGATCAGAGACGTAACACCTCTAAGTTTATCACACAAAGGGCTCTGGGTATACACTGGATTTTGTTGGGAGGCCCAAACTATTTACGTCCAAACACAGTGAAATTTCTAAATGGAAATCGTTAAACATTCAATCACAACACCATGCCAAAATGTGCATTCAAAACTAAAACTAAGTAACCTTTAATCAACTGGCTCATCTTATTCATGGTATATAGATGTATTTATTTTTCGAAAAACACACATTAAAAAATCCAGCCAGATTCACGGTTAAAGAGTTTACAATCCCTCGTTCATAATGACAACGAGAGGCAAATATACGGATTTTATTTGCACCCAGGACTGAACGTGAGAGAAAGATAATATTGATATTTTCCAGAGTGGCTCTGTTGGTACTCTCACCCGAGCACAGAGAGCCCTTTGAGCTGGAGTTTGCCTGTTCTAATCCAGCCAATTTCATTTGCTGACTTTGACAGAGAGAGCACAGCTGCCACGCACAATAGGCAGAGCTGGGCTGGAGTGGGTTAAATAGGCAGGGCTTTTCTTGCTGCTAACAAGCATCTCCTGCCGGGCACCTCCAACAGGCGCTGAACCTCTCCTGTGGGAAATGTAGTCTATAGTGTGGAAAAGAAAGAGGTGGCTAAGGTGACCTGATGCTAAGACAAACTAATGCTAATATTGTACTGATTATGCTTTTTCTTTGGTAAAATCTGCTAAGACTGATCTTAATGGGCACTGCAACCCTCGATGATCACTCCGTACACCTCTCCAACCCTGACAAGATGCCTCACGGGAAGGGCCGGGCTCGTGGTTCCGACTCGACCTAGAGTGCCACAGAGGAAGTGTTGAAGTCGGAGAGAGAAAAGACATTGAAATATTTCTCCCTTGACTATGAATCGTAATGCATTGAATACGTTTGCCAACGGGAGTGCAAGAGCTTGCCAGAGAAAGAGAGATGGGGGCGGGTGAGAACTTTTGACCCGTCCTGCGGTTGAATACCATTGAAGAAAAATACAAGACTCTGGGTCTCGAACAGAGGGGAGGGAAGATGTTGAGATTTGAGATGTATGAGGGGGCTGATGGAGATGTGAACGGTGAAAAGAGTTCCAGGATGCTGGAGGGCTAAACTGTGCTGTGAATACTTCATGGTAGCCAGAGGGGGCTTTTGTTGACCGTTTAGTTTTGTTGTATATGTGTGTTCATTAGTGTGTGTGTGTATATATATAGTGTGTGTGTTGTGTGTTTGCGTTTTTGTCCACTCCTTTCAGCTAGTCAATGAGATGGATGACAAGAGAACAAGTCTCAGCCTGATAGAAAAGTATTTTTAAAAAGTATAAGAGTATAAGAAAAAAATCTGATGGGCAAAAAGGGCAAAAATGATTATTTAATGAATAAAAAACAGGAGGGGCAGAGCCACGTTTGGCGGGAGAGTCAGAGTGACTATGGAGCAAGACTGAAATTACTTGTGTGAGTGACGTAGGGCAGACGAGAGAAAGCGAGAGAGCAGGTCAGCTGGAGGGGAGAAACAGAGCCTGTGAGAGTGTGGGAGAAGCGATGGAGAGAGGGACAGAAAGAGCCTGCGGGTGGCTGGAGGCGCGAGAGAGAGAGAGAGAGAGAGAGAGAGAGAGAGAGAGTGTGGGAGGACCGAGTGCTTAAAAGACTCTCCTCCAGGATTTATGTTTCCAATAATTCTGTATTAATAAAAAAATGCTCAGCTAAAGCCCGGGTCAATGGGTTTTTTTTGGCAAACTCCCTCGCTGTACATCTAAATGCCGCGGCGCAGCGGCTGGCCGGCGGTATCCATGTGTATTAACGACACCAACCTGGCTACGTTTGTCTTATGGAAGCAGCATTCACACTCCCCATGTAGGGGTACTGCATCCATCGTTACCATTTTCCCCGTTATCGTTTTATTAGGATCGTTATCCAGCCACTTAACGGATGCTCTGTTCCTAATCTGAAGTACCTTCAAATCACACAAACACGTTTTGGTTAGTCTGCTTCACTCAGCATGTCTCAGGTTAAGCCTGTTGAAGGTCCAACAGCTGCGCTGGAATTTGATCTTCTGGCCACAAATCAGGTCTTCGGCTACCAGGTGCACAGATTAAGACCTTTGGAGTCCTGTGCTGATGATCGAAAGAGCCAAGCAGAACTAATCAATCTCAGAATTGACAGTTTCCGGTGCTGGATGAATACGTTTAAAGGCTGACTGCTGATAGCACAGACCAAGTAAAAACCTGTAAACAGCAGTTGCATGCACAATCTACTCAAAGCAAATATCGCCCCCGATGGTCCTTCAGCAGCACAGTTGTCCTCTGAGTAGGACCACAGTCCATGTGCAAGCCAGGCCAGGCAGCGTTTGGCTGAGTCTCATGGTGCTGTGGCAGCCAGCTGGTGCTACACTCCAGTGGGTCTCCTGAGTACCGCAAAGTGGGCAGAAGGACAAATCATCCAAGCGTGACGCACTCTCACTCTCTCCTACTCCGCACACACACACTCCTTCACACATGTTCACACACTCCCTCGCACATGCATGCACACACGAGTGCTTGTGAGTGTTTGTGTGTGTGTGTGTGTGTGTGTGCAATCCAACCACAGCCGCTAACCTTGAGCAGCTCCTTGGAGAAGTCCAGTCCACCGTTCATCCCCTCCAGGTTCCCGATGAACTGCGAGCAGGACATCCTTTTGCCAACGTTCTGTCAGAGAAATGGCACAGCGGTCAGTAGCGGGGCCAAAGAGGGCCCCCAGCCCCTCGTTACCTTGCCGATCTTCAGGAGCCCACCCCCAGAAAAACCACGGACAAGCGAAACTGCTGCTCTTTAAAAAAGACATTTTTCTAAATGCCCCCTCCCCCTTCCCTCAAAGCCGATATGGAATACTGGTCATTACAGGAAAAGAATCTACAATATCTACAATGAACATGAAACAATTACAATGGTGACGATCATGAGAGATTCTAAAACCAGAATAGATGGGCGGTTCCTCCCCTCTGTTGCTAAGAAACCAGGCATTTTTTAAGTTTCCAGCATCTTGCTCACCACAGTATTCAATCACCTGCTCCGCTTCCCATTAACTGAGACCTGAGAGGGGGGAAGGAGGCAGTGCACCATTTTACACCAACTCTAGTGGCAGAACATTTGATTTATGAGCAGGTGCTTTGACCATCCGGAGGTTATAAGAGTGGATAGGTCCTAAAGGGCTAGGAATTTAGAAAATAGTTCAATTATGTTCTGATATGCACCCCTGGCAAAACACTCCAGTAGGAGGTTAGGTTAACAGACACTTTCTCCCTCCTGATACTATTCTTGTTTCTCCTTCCCTGCCTGCTCTCCTCCCCACATCTTCTCCTCTGTGACTCACATGGCCATGCAGGTCAGTGTTGAGCAACATCAGGGCACAGGTCAGGGTGTGGACACTGTCTGAAAGAGAGATGGAAGAAGTGTACTTTGCATGTAGGATTGCAGGAAGAGACTTTCAGAGCGACCAGAGGGCAGGAGGTGTGAATCCAATGACAGATACTGCAGCTGACCCATGAGCAAGGCACTTATCCTGAAACACGTCAGAAAATATACAGCTAGACTGCTGCATATACAACTTCAGAAACTACAAGTCCCCCTGGATAAAAAAAAAATGAGATAAGAGTGTCTGCTTGGTGTATAAGTTATAGGATAAGGTAGGTCTGCTCAGTAAGTAAGTTATTGATCTGCCAGACCTGATTTAGCTTTAATGCAGCATACAAGTGGCACAAGGTGGGATCATTTTTGTAAAGAGAAACGTTCTCTTTTCCCATTTCACTCACTCACCTCACTCAGTGACCTCCTACCTTCAGAAAATCCGCTGTTGGGGTTACAGTGGAGGTACCTCCTGGAGAAATGGGACAGCACACGCTCTCTCTCCTGTGTCTCCCCCATGAGGGCAAACTCCTTCAGAAAGGCTCTGAAACAGGGATAGCAAGGGTGGAGGGAGGCATTGCTGGTCACAGCATCAGCCCAGTGTGGGCGTATATCTCCCAGTGCGTTACAGCACACCCAAATTGGGCACCCTTTTAAGGATAAATTGAATTACAATAAGATAATTTACCTATTACACCTGCTTTTGGCAGGCTAAATGTACACAGCATTGGACAGCGTTGTCTGAATCTAAGTGGGACACCCCAGATACAGAGTCTCTTGCTTTTCAGACCTAAGATGCTGCCACTTGGAAAAAAAATAAGTTAGAGGGAACGGGCTGAACTAAATTCCAGCGTTTGTTGCCAGGCATCTTAGTGCCAGTCAGCATTGTGGGGGATAGGCATTGGGGGGTTGTGGAGAGGTTGGGGGGTTAGGAGCGATGCCCTAACACTAACCACAGCACCTTGTCTACACCCGATACCCAAACACTCACCGCAGCGCCTGGTCTACACCGAGGCCCAAACACTCGCCGCAACACCTCATCTACACCCCGAGGCCCAAACACTCGCTGCAACACCTCGTCTACAGCCCGAGGCCCAAACACTCGCTGCAACACCTCGTCTACACCCCGAGGCCCAAACACTCGCTGCAACACCTCGTCTACAGCCCGAGGCCCAAACACTCGCTGCAACACCTCGTCTACACCCCGAGGCCCAAACACTCGCTGCAACACCTCGTCTACAGCCCGAGGCCCAAACACTCGCTGCAACACCTC
>JAOVYW010042537.1:15863-26055 GCA_025775045.1 Hiodon tergisus | reverse complement strand
TCAGGAGAACGGATACAAGACATTCATCAAACACTGATAAAAGACAATCACGGTCTCCAGCCTAATGTAATCATGCGGCATGGATTAACATAACATTGGAAATAATTCATTATCAACCTAGCTGCAGTAATTATTTTACTTTAATGGTGAGACAGAAGCTGTCCGTGGTCCTGAAAATATTTTTAATTTACCAGTATAAAATAAGAAATCAGTCAACTACAGTATTTTTGAACAGTGTTCAAAATGAAAATCTTAAATGTATTTTAAAAAAATTCAATTTACATGTCAATGTATTTAGAACTACAATGGTATAATGCAATATTTAATGCCACGTTTTCATCCTAGAATCATCCTAGAATTTCATCCTGGCGTGTCGTCCTAGGGTTAAAACAATGTATTAACACAACGTGAGGCACTTACAAAAACTATTAATGAAAACGAAATATATATATTATCTGCATTACATGGACATTCGAATCACATTACAATGACTGCTATTTTAGCTTGATGTCGTAAATTGAAATATGTCACTTGAACATTTACCCGATGGTTTTTCTTGTAGTGATTACATTGTTACAAGCAATACCAGTCTCTATCTGTTACTTTCTCAAACTGTGTTTCAGTACAAATAGCTGTCTCGGGAGAGAATAGCTTGTCCCCCCTACAGCCAATTCAAAAATACGAAGGTGGTTCGAAGAATAAGCACACTGCCCATTGTTAGCAGGTATCTAACTCGCAATCGGTGCGCTTGACCATTTCGTCTGAGAAGGAAAGTTTATGCAAGTCCAAAAATGAGTGACCTGAAAGAAGACTTTGCCAAGATTTTAATTAGAAAAGACGAGATGATCAAAGATCTGGAGAGACGTTTATTTGAAAAGGAGGAAGAAATCCATGAAATGAAGAGGAAGCTGCACAAATATCAGTCGGTTTTACCTAGCACTCAGATAACAGGACCAAGAACCAGGCGAGCCCAAGGTATTTCGGCGGAGCCCCAAACGTGCGGAGACCTGACACAACAAGCCTTTCGGAAATACGCAAAATCTGATCGGTAGGCTATTTATTTATGTTATTTCGATTTAGTTCGATTGTAAGTGTTTTGTTTGCTCCATGATGTTTAAAGCAAATCGCTTTCCAATGCGTTTATATGCAGCTATTTGTTAAAAATTCAACATAATAGCCCAGTTAACGCTGTTTTTGGTACACAAAAATTCAAAATGCTATACATCAAAATAAACCAAGAGATCACTGAAACAGAGAAACACTAGAGCATTTTCGTTGTAATTAGATGACGCAGCGTTAAGAAAATACCACAAAGCGATAGTGAGTTTCATTGATCTTGCATCATTTAATTCCCAGTGGAAATTCAGGAAAGGAAGCGAAACACATTACTGGTTTTTAGTAGCTGGATTCTGAGAGCTAAAACGCAAGTCTAAGGATATGTGATACTCCACTACAGAATGTTTTGCGTGACCAAGTATCTATTGTTATCTTTCTACCGTCTTTTACAATGTACAATGTACACGCTTCAGAACAAAATTAGGAGTTGGTAAAAAAACAAAAACAAATCAGAACTTCTCAAATTCTCCTGTCAATGGGGGTTAGACACAAAATCGATTCTATTGCAATGAGTAAAATATTAAAGCATACAATATTAAAAGTACTAAAACTATGTACCGGTCCAAATACAGTTTGAAATCATGGTTACTTAAAATTATGACGATTCATTTGAACTTGTTGGTATCTTTTTAGTTTTCCAATAATTTTTATGAATGATTGTTCTTGGAAAAATGAAGTTTTACCCGTTTGATAATTTGAATCTCAATTACTCTGAATTTTGGGTTGGTACTACAGACATTAGGCTGAACATCATACATTGTTTAGTGCTTAACATATGATCCACTGACCTATAGTGATCCCCTGACATGTGAATGAACTAGTGGATACTAGTGCATATATAAATAAATAGCTTTTCTAATATATTAAGGTTACAGTGAAAGATCCATGGAAAATGATGTTGTAGAAATCCCAAGACCTCGCTAAGGGGCCTGGATCTTTTTTTCATTATCTTTCTGCATTTGACGTGAGAGACCTGGTTCAAATCTCATACTTGCCAGAATGATACTGCAGAATGTTACATTATATACATTGAAGAGATCCTCAAAACTATATTGAAATATGTTCCTCAAAAATGATTTTCTGTTGGCATATGAGATAAAATGGAATCAGGGTGAGATGATGATCAGAATGGAAGCCTGTAGCATTTGGAGGGTAAATTGACAGAAAAAACAGTAAAAAAAAAAAAAAAGGCCATGTCTAAACTAACTAGACATATAGACTCATGCCACCCTCATACTCAGCACCCTATTTGACTCTAGGATAAGACTGTAGTTTCCATACAGTAAGCTGTTATCCCAAATGGGGTTGTTTGATTGACGGCTGAGGTCATGAGAAAAATGCCTATTTTTATGTGTATTTTATATGGTATACCCTTTTTACATATCCATATCATTGAGCACCCAATACAATTCTCATTAAAAAAAAACTTTGTTGAGCTTTGTGAGTAAATTTTACTTTGTGACATCCTGAATTATACAATTTACAGCATGAAAATAATAATTACACAACAAATTAGATGTGTTGTTATAGCCTATTATAGTCTGTTAAAGGTATATGTGGCAACACAACACAACACACATTATGGTTGTAATTAAGAACTTTAAGGAGGGAGATAAGTTTTTTTATATTAGATGGAGAGGTCTGGGTTTTTGTTATATTTAGTTTACTAGAAGTTTATTGATATTATTCAGAAAGAGTGGTTGGTTGGATTTGGTTCTGTTTAGTTGAGAAGTTGCTGAAGAGCTAGTTAAGAAAAGATGGTTTGTCATCTCAACCTACGGATGTATAACTAATTGAATAATTCCCAATTAACTTTTTTGTGACACGTTATAAATGAATGGTAAAAATGAACTAAATCAAATTGTTAATATAACATTTCTGAGTCTGGCATTTCTGTCATTTTGAATTTTTATTTAACATATAGCTGCTAAATTCTTCAATACTTCATTGGGAGGGAGGCGTTTTATTTTTACTTTTGACATTCGATGTTCTGGTTTCTCTTATAAATGTGTTGCATCTTACTCCTGACACAATTTAGTTAAACCACATGGTGGCAGCAAATGTATTTAACACTTTATTTCAGTAAGGCTAGCATATTTAGTTCACTTATACCACGACAACACCACTTTTAAGTGTGCTAAAAATTAAAATATGAAAATTGTTTTTTGATTACTTAATCAGGCAAAATTAAAGCTTCCAAGAAGAGATAAGGCAAGTGCTGATGACAGAAAAATAGCTCTCAAAACTACTCAGAATTTCTATAATTTTCAAGTTGCATGGTTAAAGACATTTTGATTTTGTGGTAAAGTTTTCTATTTGGTTAAAGACATTAAACTTATAGCCACAGAGTTCGATGTATTTAAATAGGAAAAAGTAGATAGAATAGCCTGCTTGTTATTCTTTTGTTTGCAATGTCATTCAGCAATGGATTAGGTTTCTTTTGATCTGAATAGGAAGTGGCAGCACAGGATGTTTATGAAAGTGATATTTAAAACCTCCTTCAATAAATGTTCTTTGAAGGGTAGACAAACATAGTTAAAAATACCCAGACTACTGTTTTATGCAAACCATATGATGTAACTTAAATATGTCAGAATGGGTTTGTTTTTCATGTTGTATATAATATAATACTGATCCATGTTCACAAAATAAAAATAAGAAAATAATAAGTGTCTCTAAACACTGTTTAGAGCAACATTGTTTAGAGACACTTATTGTCAAGGGTTACCAACTTGCACAACATTGTGTGTTCTGCTTTGTGTTCTGCTGTGACAATGTGTTAAGTTAATATTTTTCCTATAAAAATGGTCAAATATAAGTTTTATGTAATGTATAATATAACATACCAGGTGACAAAACATTTTTAAGAGAGGTCTCGGTGGCTGGGATGCATATAGGATTGTGTATCCTGACCAGTGTAAATGTAAAAAAAACGGCTGAGGTGAAACAGTCTCTTCTAAACCACATCTTGACATGTGTCGTTCTTGGTGAGGGAGTTTTCAGCAAGGCGTGTTGAATAACATTTTAATTTTGTTTAATTTACTTTTTAAAATTAGGCTGTAGGTATGTTTTTACTATAGCACATAGAAAGAAGCATTGTCTTATTCTAAGCCTTTTCAATCATCCCCCTGTGGAGCTAAACTATTGGCCTCCATCCACCCCATGCAGTTCACCTCATGATCAGTGGAGGGAATCATAATACCACATATTAAGAATACGGTTTGTGGACCATGTTTGTGCCATAAAAATTGTTTTTTCTTTTTTCTCTTGCTGCTCTGTCTATATTGTATTCTACAATTCAAAGCATTATATTCAGCAGCCACTTACACAGATAGTCAGAGAAATACAATTTTTTATTGAATCTATTCTTAACTTTTACTAAGTTTTACTGGTAATGAGCTGATCTAAGCTTGTACTTTAGGTCTAGATAAACTTCCTTCCCCAGCAATTCAATGTGTTTGGTTCATCAGTGACCAATCCTGCACACGATTTATTTAGACTGTGTACTGTGTTAACATTTCGGAGGAAACTAAACTGAACTAGAACAAACATATTTCCCCGTTTGGGTTGTGCATGACTGCAGAGTTTCTGGACCCCCACCATCGAAACCAGTCAGCTTACTATGGGTGCTCCTGTAGGACGTCCAATTACCTTGACTTTCAACATGTTCAACTGCCCTATTGTGAACCATTGCTGCTCAGAAGGGTATAGGAGAGGACATGGTCTTAAATCAGTTATTTATACTGTACTACACTGTGCAACATGGTCAGCTGTTGATGTAGTGGTTAAGGGTGACAGGCTTCAAATCCAACCCCGGCTGTATCCTTGAGAAAGTAACTTAACCTGAATTGCTTCAGTAAAAATGTTCAACTGTCCAAGTGGATAAATGTAGAAATTGTAAGCTGTGTAAATCACTGGAAAAAAACATCTGAGAAGCAACTAAATTGTAGATTTTAACAAGCATAATTTGATTGGCTTAAAATTGGATAAAAATCTGTGGTTAAGCTTTTGCTGCTGTGTCACCTTTTATTTGTACTTAAGACTTTGGTGCTGGAAGGATAGATGTGACTGGAACATGCAATGTTAATTCAGTCATTGCCTCCAGCTGTATCAATTACCCAGCTGAGGGCTGTTGGCATTCAACAGGCAGTTACAGAATATCAGGCTGGCCGGTCTTAAACGGACTTACTGTTGTGACACATTTGTTCCAGTTTTGTTGTACATTCATTTTTTTTTAAATTATTTTTTTTAAAATTTTAATTATGTTATAAATTACAAATTACATTTTAATGTTGAAAAACATTGGTATTGAAAACATGGTTTCATTGCTTACTTAATAATGATACTAAGGATCTAAATTTACAAAGAAATGTTTCAGTGAACACAAAGTCAACACTGACCACTGTAATCTCCAGTCCAGATGGAATAGATCTGTTAGAACATTTGTTGCTTGAACTCATGTAATTGAGTAAAGCAAGAGGTTGTTAGAAACTGGCATAAATGTCCAAAAAATAAGAGAGATTTTTTGCTCTGATAATTGAAATATTGAAATGAGCTAAAATACTTGGCAACAAGCAGGCTTCGCAAACCAGTGTTAAACAGTTAAGATGTATTGCCTTTGCATCCCACATATGACAATCAATCAACCAAACTTTAGTTTTAATAACACATTTTTTCCCAATAGAATTAGCCAAAAAGCACTTAACAGGAATGTTATTCAAGCAAAATGGTCACTTTAGAGATATCTATATTCATTTTCAGATATCTCTTAATCAGTCCAAGATATCTTTAATAAATTCACAGATATTTTGAAATCACTTCCTGTCTATTTGCAGATATATTCAAACATGTTCCATCTTCAAATGCATAGTTTTAGATGTCTGAAAACAGTTTAAAGATACCTGTACATTATTTAGCGATATCTATGAACAATTTAATGTGATGATAAATAAATATGTTTAATTGTAAACTAGATTAGGATATTATGGAATTGAGGCAGTAATCTTTGATTTATAATAGTTTGTGAATATGAAATGTAGTAGGGCAATTCACGTGTAGCCTATTAAAATTTTTGCAAAGTCAAAGCTTCGTTGAGAGCCCTGGTTCTTTTAGTGATGTGGTAAATTTGGGGTTTGAATCTCACCTTGGCTGGAACCCCCAAGGAGTTACATTTGCATCAGGCAATCTAGAGTGAAGACGAGGAAGACCAGTGCGAGGCTGAGTTGTAACTACTGAGGGGAGAGCAGTGTAGCGATTGTGATGCCTCACTTAAGGGCGAGGGGTTGTTTAATGATGCAACAACTTTGCTTCCACTGGCACAGGAGACCGGAGTTTGAATCACGCAGTTGCCGGAACGACGGGTGTTACAGTATATGACCCAGAGTAGTGAGAAAACATTGAGAGATTATTATTACCTTTGCAGAGTTAGGGATGTTAATGGTTAAATGGTTAACCAATAAATATATTTATAAATGAATTGCAGATAATAATGAATACACTTCTTTTCCAATCTATTCCACAACTTAATACAAAGCTCAAAATGGAGTGGTTGCAAAAGTTTTTTTTCCCCACATGCTTTTGTCCATTGATACAAATCAATTGAATTAGTGTGACAGCATCAACCAGTAGCGATGTGATTGGATATAGCTAGAAAACGGCTGTGACCTGGGATACCACTCTGCAATTTAATCTTGCTTAAATTAATGTAAAAATCTAATATGTGGGTTTAAACTTAGGCCTGTCTGTTTTTGTTGTTGGTCATGATATATGTATATTGGCATTGTAAATTTATAGATGGTTAATTTGTATAATTAGCTATTAATCTTTAGTTTTTATGAATGGGTATGTGTCACACCGGGACGTGCATCTTGAGACTGGGAAACCAGAGGATGGTTTATGTCGTTTATTTGGCATATTTTAAAACAAAGAATAAGAAAAGAAAAGAAAAGAATAGAAAAATGTCCTTTTTTGGAAATCTGAAATAAACAGCTTTTTAGCTTTAAAATCAAGTTACGAAAGCAACAAAAAAATATTCCTTTACTCAGCAACCAAAAATCCAAACAGCAAAACCCCTTCAGATAGTGGGGATGTAGAACACAACAGCTTTGTACTGGAATTACAGAGAAGGTGTCACTGTATTCCTTTATTCCATGCAATCACTTTTCAGTCTAAAACCTCGTCTTTCCTCTTTCTCAGCCGGCACCGCTGACATTCTTTTTAAAGGTTTTTAAATTGTTGGCACCATCAGAGGAACCATACTCAGGTGCCCGACAAGGTCTTTATGGTGGGTGTTATCCCCCCGCCTCAGCTTGGCTGTCTGTCTTGGTCTGGGCGTTTTCCTAGGTCTTGAAGGTGTGGCCACAGGGTACATTTTCAAATATTCACATCCTTACTGACCTGTAGTTGTGAAAATAAGTCTCAGAAATCGGCACTTAAAGTCACACAATGTTATAACCTACACTCCCGCAAACTTGCGTTGCCTCATAGGACAATACATTCTCAAATGTATGTATAATGTGTGTGTTATGCAATAACACCACATGTCTGGTGTTTCTGAGGCGAAGTCCATGGGGGGTTCCAAAAACAGACTAACCGGCTACAGCTGGGCAGAGTTTGAATTAACCAAAGTTGTACAGCTGTATTTAAGATTCTCCCAACCGTGCAATTGTAAACCACTGGGGTTTGTGTGTGTGTGTGTGTTTGTGTGGGAGAGAGTGTGTGTGGGAGTAATCTGATTCATTACCAACTGAAGTGAGTGCAGAGACTATGAAAATGCAAAAGTGAGAGGACTTAAACCTTAGGGAACTGTGTGCCTTTATGTTGGGCCACCCTTTGTGATTTTAAATTGTATGTATATCTTGGGAAGGTTTAACGGCAATATTCTTCTTACTGGATATTATATCTATATATACATACATCTATAGTTATGACACAATCCTAAAGATAGGATACAATTCACTTTCTGCCGCTGTTTGCGTAGAAAAAAAAAGTTTATTTAGTTGCATTACGTATATTAAAACTTGTATTACCTCATTAAAGACGCAGCTATAAATGGGTAACGTTTAAATATGTAAGATAAGTAACCCTTCATCTGAATTATTTATTTTCATACTAACTTCAATTTTTCTAGAACTGAGTTGAAATTTGACAGATGAAAATGGTGAAACGGATACAGACCAATTTGACCTCTACTTACTATTTTTTCAATGGATACCCATGCAAGTGCATCTATATGATTGTGTGGATTTCATGGTGCCTTACCTTTCAACAGAAAGCATTACCGATTTCTTTATACTGCCCATGAGCTAACCATGTAAATACAATTTAAGATTTATAAATTATAAATGTACACACATACACAAAATATAAACTATAGGCCTAACTCTTACAGTCATACAAATGATATCGTAGATAGAGGTATCTCGACAAGTGGAATAAATGATGTAGTGCAGTGCAGCATATTTTATCCTCATAATTTAGAGACTTTACAGTAAAAGTATTTCTACTAAGAAGTCCATCACACATTTTATCTTTCAAAGCAATCCTTTAATCCGGAATTTAAAATATATATTTTTTGTTTATGATTTTTGTACACATAATGAATACATATAAAAGTATACTGTAGCCTTAGACTCCAGGATGCTGGTGTTGCGGTCTCGGGGATGTATAAAAGCGCGTAACACCTTATTGGTTGTCCTTCTATTGTGTAAATCCACATACTTGTTACTCTGGCAAGCCAGAGCATCGTGGTTCTTCATCCGGCAGGCTTTTCACTAGTTCTCTATAACTGGGCTGCTGTCTGTTAAGAGGAAGAGACTCACGGTTAAACTGAGTATTTTACGATGCTTTGCTGAGTTCACTTCTGTTGCTAGTCGTTGTATCTGTAAAACTGGCGTTTTAAATACTACTTCGATATTGACCAGGCGACGGCAACTTAAAATCTATTTTCTAATCGACTATAAACAGGAGCCTAGTTATTGCAAGTTTCTACCCCAACAAATCGAAAAAGGCAGTATTAATAATCGCAATATATTTGGTAGTTCACAGTTCTCAGTTGTCGTGGCTCTCGATAGCAATGGGCACATTGCGCGACCTGCAATACGCGTTACAGGAGAAGATTGAGGAACTGAGGCAGCGGGATTCCCTTATAGATGAGCTTGAGCTGGAACTTGATCAGAAGGATGAGTTGATTCAGAAACTGCAAAATGAGCTGGATAAATACCGGTCTATTGTCAAACCGGCTACACAACGCGTCCACAAACGGAGCATCTTGCAGGAGCAGCAAAGAACCAAGAGACAGGCCATTTCAGCGGAGCCTACTGCCTTTGACATTCAGGATCTCAGCCACGTAACTCTACCTTTCTATCCAAAGAGCGCACCGTAGGTTTTCGTAGCATTTCAAAACATATCTCCTGTTTTCTATTTCGTTATATCTGAATTTGTTAAAGGTTACCATATGCATATATAAACCAAACTGTTCAAACTCTGTTTAAAAACCTGCATTAAAATGTATTAATATAGTTATTAGTTTCTCAGTAAGGAAACATAAGTAAATGATTTTAGCTTGTATCTGCAGTTTTTGCATGTTAAGTGACCCAGTGAATTTCAAATCAGAAATACAATGTAATTGGTATACATATGTAAACACGTATTTATCAACAATTGCATAGAAATAAATATTTGGAAGAATGCTAGCTTATCTTGGGGAAAACTATATTGTTATAGGAAAACCAAATATTGCATAAAAGAAAAGAAAAGAAGAGAGCCTCCGGCAAAGTGGAGGAACAGTGGTTAGTGACGATGAGGATTAGTGGTTAGTGACGGTGAGGGTTAGTGGTTAGTGGAACAGTGGTTAGTGACGGTGAGGGTTAGTGGTTAGTGGAACAGTGGTTAGTGGAACAGTGGTTAGTGATGGTGAGGGTTAGTGGTTAGTGGAACAGTGGTTAGTGATGGTGAGGGTTAGTGGTTAGTGGAACAGTGGTTAGTGGAACAGTGGTTAGTGACGGTGAGGGTTAGTGGTTAGTGGAACAGTGGTTAGTGATGGTGAGGGTTAGTGGTTAGTGGAACAGTGGTTAGT
>JAOVYW010042537.1:0-15763 GCA_025775045.1 Hiodon tergisus | reverse complement strand
GACGGTGAGGGTTAGTGGTTAGTGGAACAGTGGTTAGTGGCGGTGAGGGTTAGTGGTTAGTGGAACAGTGGTTAGTGACGGTGAGGGTTAGTGGTTAGTGGAACAGTGGTTAGTGGCGGTGAGGGTTAGTGGTTAGTGGAACAGTGGTTAGTGGAACAGTGGTTAGTGATGGTGAGGGTTAGTGGTTAGTGGAACAGTGGTTAGTGACGGTGAGGGGTTCCTTAAAAATGAATGGGAAAAGAATGCATTTTTAATGCACCCGCCAAACTCTTATCAAGGATAACTTCTAAAACTGGTCATTATGCACCTTAGCATTCTCCCAGTTTGACTTCCACTGACTTCAAATTTGGAGGCAAAATTTAAATGATTTACCTGGAGGGATTTTTATTTAAATGTATGTATAACATTGTCAAGTCAAGTATAGTGCCTTATCCCAAACGCACTGAAATGAACCAGCAACATTTTGGTTAAAATTGCAACAGTTATAAGAACTATATCACCCAGTTCCATTAATCTCATTTTTGAATAAATTATTTACAGGCCCACCTGTATTTCTTTAAGAATGACTCCCGTAATGAGAACATTAAGCTCATATTTAATTATTGGTACATTCATTTATCATGTTGATGGAGCAGAAGAGGCCATGGATGCTGGGATGCTGATGGTAACATCAACTTTTAACTGCTGTTCTTGTGGACTTGCAATCCGAGTAACTCTAAAATCTTATCAGGTATTTGTTAGTCAAGCTATGTAATCTTAATTTTGTATTTTTGAAGGGAATGAACAGTGCCTGCAAGATGATTCAAGAAATGTACCCTCTCAAACTATTGACATGACTAGGAATGGGGTGCTGTGAGGCATTACTGTCACTTTTCTGCTTAATGCGTTGGGTAGTTGGGTAGGCTTATGGAATTTAGACTGGTGGTGCCACAGGAAATAACAGCCAATATTATTCTATAAATTGTTGCTGCATCCTTGTAGTTCTTAAAATTAAAGCAAAATATAATTAGAGTAGTGACTTGGTGCAGCACGTGGTCTCCAGTAACGTGTTGTCACAAATGAGGATTTGATAAAGACCCGTGGAATGTGTCCAATGAGCATACTTTTTCCTTTTAAGGGCAACCATCTGCTCAGCTGTCAGACAGCGGATACATGTAAATCTTTCTTTACAAAAGGAAAAAAATGAAAAATCAGCATTGGAGAGATTGTAGGGTGCATGAAGTTTGCACTGCAGGTTTTGGCCAGCTTTAAAAATAGGACAACCATCTTTCTGCCATGTGTAAGTCGGTCAGATGTTGGTCACCGTGCTTGAAGAGAATCCCCTTCCATCTGGACAAATTAAACATGAATAATCCCCAGGATTTATTATTCTTACCTGCCAGGCAGTTCTTTTTCAATATCAGTACTGCTTTATTTGGAACTGCCAAATAATCTGGGATGTATCACTTTTTTGGGGTTTTATACTTCAAAGCAAGCGGATAGTAAGTGATTGGCATTAAAGGTTGTAGGAGCTGGCACTGAACACTGCTCTCCTATATTTATTTTCTAATTTTTCTGAAGTGTAGCTGTCATGTGAAAGGTCCGTATTGATCTTGATGCCTAACCACAATTGCTTAAGAACAACTAAGTTATTTAGTTTTCCTTTAAACATTTTCCCCACGTGCACATCATTTATGATGTCAAATAAATTGCATAATTGTCTCTGCCCATTTTCTTTGGCTCCCCTACCCTGCCTTAGGTTCCCCCCTGCTCAAGGATTCAGGCTCCACACCCCGCCTTAGGTTCCCCTGCACCCAGGGCCCCATTGAAATTTCATGTAGATAACTAAAAGTGGAACTCTAGATGAGGCAGTGCAAATGCAAATTACTTTTATTAATAAAACCATTATGTCAGGGTTTATTAAAATATAACTATCGTAAAAGTGATGATGTGCAAAAAAGGGATATTGTCTATGTAATGAAAAGGTGTTACTGTTATTACCAGCACACGAGGTGTTACGCTGAACGGGGATAAGGGTGCCTAAATGAGAGAGAATGCCTTAGTCCACTTTGCTGACTTTATTACCAAACTGTAGATGTATGCGCATCCAGAGAGTTGCTCTGAATCTGTAATAACTGTCAGGAGATGCACGTTGTGCATGTTTTAAGTCTAAAAAGACCTAAGATATATTTAGATCTGAACTCTCTGTTGGTAGATAGACTACCAAGCTTGCAAGTATCCCGACAGTAATGTATTAAAATTAGGTCAATGTGTCTCTGATTTATTTGAGTTGTCCCAAATTAATGGCTTTCATTTCCTTAATGCAATGAGCATTGAAGGATTTGAAAACCCGTGGTTTTGTTGGTTTTGTAATACTGGAGCAATACAGAATATTATTATGCGAATGTTTATGTCCAAGCATAGAAGGTGCTTAGACTGAAGATGGTCGGTTCCATACTACACTGTCACATTGTGGTCATTTAATGTTAACCTGGCCATTTCTGCTGCTAACCTTTAGCCTAACCATCTGGCCATGTAGAGTTGGTCCATGACCTCTTACATACTTTTTTTTTTTTACATGATAAGCAGGGAAGCATGTATTACATCTTATTTTTGATTCACAGGTCCAAGGACTTGATTAAGGAAGCTATTCTGGACAATGACTTCATGAAGAACCTTGAGTTTTCTCAGATCCAGGAAATTGTGGACTGCATGTATCCGGTTGAGTATGGCAAAGACAGCTGCATTATCAAGGAGGGTGATGTGGGGTCCTTGGTGTATGTTATGGAAGGTATGAAGCATTAAGCCTTTCTTTTGACTAATAACAACTGACGTAGTCTAAGTCAATGTGTCTGATGAGTAATATATTATATCACATGGTGCCCTCTATTTGGAGTATTTCAGAAAATAGTCAAAATCACTTCGCATTTATAGCAGAAGTGAGACCTATCTGCCTGTGTGAAATGGGCCATGGCTATTTTATGGCTTCTACAATCTTTCTTGTGGTTCTTCATTGTACAGTCTTTATGGGCTTCATTTAGCAATTTGAATGTTAAAAGCCACTCCTGGAATACAGCCCCTTCACTAAGTGAGCCCCTACCTTATTATTTTTATCAAATTTTTTTTACTGTCTTTTAAAACAATCATAATTGTAAGTAAAATAAAATAAATGAGCGTAGAAAACTGACTAAAGTGAACTAAAAGTAATATTTGTATCAGTTTACTGCCTATTATTTTCAGTCCTATGGAAATCTGAGTATTACTTATACGTGTGCAATGCACAGCGAACCTGGGCATTGATTAAAAAAAATTAACCTGTGATGGAACGCAACATAAAAAAGGAAGAGACCTGGTCATGCCTTTATCTTGACTTATCCCTGCATTTTTGTGTGCTTTTAATGATCTTACGTTTCTTTTGAAATCATAAGGTGCATAGTCTGTTAGTAACTATTACTTCTGCAAGCCAGAGGGTAAAAAAGTATTTCAGTATTTTGTTTAGGTGTGTTTTTCTTCAGTGTAATTTGCTTTTGACATATTAAAACACTATAATACATGGCGTGTCCCCCGAGTCGGGAAATATTGTACTAACATGGCCGACAAGCCAGGTGCACACACACACACACACACACATGCACACACATCCACACACAGACACACACACACACATGCACACACATCCACACACACACACACACACACACACAGACACTCACACACACACGCACACACATGCACACACACACACGCACACACACAGACACATGCACGCACACTTGCATGCACGCACACACATACACACACACACACACACATGATCACACACACACATGCACGCACACACGCATGCACGCACGCACACACACACACAACCACTCAAACATAATGTTTGTTGAAAGCAGAGCCAAAATAACTTTCAATAAAAAATTGCATTGAATATAAAATTGTTAAAAAAAGGAGTTTATCTTGTTCATTCATGTTTTGAGCTATTTAGCTTTCAAGGAGATAAATGAAGAAATTGGTTTTCCCTTTTCCGTTAATGAACCTTTAAAAATTCATAAAATGTAAATTTCACCAAATGTCTGAGCAGAGTTGTGGTTGCTTAGCGACGGGATCAGTGAACATAATGAGTTTTTTTCTGTATCCGTGTTAGCATCTGTGTCTCAACTTTTTGACGTTTGGTTTATAGCCACATTTAATTTATTTTATTATTGGGTTAACAGGTATAAATAAATGAGGGCTTTAATAATAGTTAGGTCTTTTACATTATGAACTGTGCATTTTTAAGTCAAATTCCTTTAATGCAAATATTTCAGCTATCTGGTTATGTTGTGCAGCTATATTACGTGCAGACAGGATGATTATCTTTGTATCAAGCAATTTTAATCAGTGCTGTTAATGGTCAATACCTTGCAGAAAAGCTCTGTGCTTTGGAACTCTAGCGAGAGAAGTGTGTGTGGTTTATTTTCTAGGCTGTGGTAAGCTTCTCTCACTGTAGACATGTGCCACCATTCTGTATCCCCAACATAAAACTGTGTACACGTCGTCAATCTTGGACGAATGGAAAGGATTCAAGAAGAATGCAGCTGAAAAACCGTGTGCTTTGCATGTTCACCTTTGAGGAAGATATCCTGTGGCTTATCTAATCAGTTAGGTACTGGATGAGAAGCATGTGTGCATTGTGAGAAAGAGTAGGTAACCGGTCAGTGTGGTATCAGGAGAAGGCTTCAAATTTGAAGACTCATAGGGGACCCTCCCCAATCCCCCCTGTAATTTGTACCCTGATAATGGGCAGTATCCTGCTATGTAGAGTTGGTGACATGGTATGCTTGCTTAAAAGTAATAAATGCTTTCCGTAGAATAAAGTGTAAGTACTATGAATATATTGGTACTTGTAAAGGTAGTCTGTGACAGACTATACAATTGGCTGATGAAAATAAAGAGCGCAGACTGAGTAAGCTCTCTATCTGCTCTTTTAGAGAGAAAAAAACAATGACAAAAAAATTATTTATATGGAAATGACTCATTTATTAGACACTTACGAATGGTTTTTATTTCCATACGTGTTATACTTACTTTTCTCAGTGGAGCAACTAAATACTAATTACTGAGGCTTCTCAGACTTCTCTAACAGGCTACTAAGGGTAGCCCAGCCTTGAGTGAGGTGATGGTGGGAGGAAGTCAGACTCGCGCTGGGAAAGCTTTTTTACCGACCGTCTGCTCCAGAGACTGGGCATGCGGGGGTGGTTTAGACAGAGCCAAGCGCAATCTTTTCCTATGCAGAGAGCAGCACATTTTTTCAGCCGCACAAATTAATCCCAGCGTGAATAATAAAATGAAAAGGTGGCACGGGACCCACTGCCAGGTTCTCTCCTCACCTGGGTCTGCGCTTCTCTTGTACTTTCTCCTCACCTGCGATCTGCTCCTCACAACTGTGTTCGACACATGTCCTTTTCATTCAAGAACGCTCTTCCCAACCTCAGTATCCAAACCCCCTCACCTCAGGTATGTTCTCACAAACAGCATCCTTTCAAAAATAGTTTAAACAGGCCTGTGGATGCAGACACATTTTGAACTAGGAATTTTCCATGAATAAAGAGGGTGTAACTTGTGATTAATTTATTATTATTCTGCGTTTTAATCCAAACAACTGATTTGACTCTGCGTAAATCTAATTTAACAAGTGCTATGTCATTTATTTTTGGCTGAAAGTGTACTTAGCTATATATTCAAATAATACTTAGCAGGAATTATCTAAGATAAGGCACCAAATTTCTGTTTGGCTTTGAATAAGCTAAATGTTTTTCAGTGAAAACAAGCACAGAATAAATAACCATTCCCCCTTTGACCCCCCCCCCGTTTCCTGTTGTCACCAGACCCAGGCACTTTGGTTGAGAAAAGTGCTTGTGTCGGCTCGAAGTCGCCTGGGAAACAGCTGGAAGATTTTGTCCAGCACTTTACTTAGGATATTACACAAAATATAGAATTTTGTTGGAATTAAATGTTTCCCATTTTTTGCCTGCACTGGCCACTACGTGCATGGAAAACTATTAAAATGTTTAAAATACTGCACGAGGAGAGAAATCACTGTTAAAATCCAGTGTAGATTTGGCATCAACTGAATGGTTCAAAAATGCATGTATTCAGGTCTATTTTTTGTGTGACAATTTCCATGTGGTCTACAGTCCTTGCCGTTTGAAGGAAGATTTTAACTGTGTTTGTGATCCTGAATTAAGTGGGATTAAGTGTCATACATACAACAACTGGGACTGAAGCATCAGATGAACTGTTAGCATTTGTTGTCCGTATAATTATCAGTGTAATAGGACTAATTACAAGGTTTTATCACAGTATTGCACATTCACAGACACTTTCATTGGCCCTCTGCCCATAATTTGTTCAAATATTTACACCAATCCCAAGTAAATTGAATTAAGGCTGTGATTGATACGTTTAGTTAAGTTGTAATCAAAGTGGTAGTTATCACAGCTCAGAGGCAGCACTTACTTCAGGACGATTAAAAAAATAGATTTATTTGTTTACTGGTTTGAGGGCTCTGTGTTAAAGTTGAGGGTTAAATTGTCAGATGACACCATGGCTTAACATTACAGAATGTATTTATTTTGCAGATGAGGTCATATGTAATAGCTTACGTAGCTTATCGTTTTACACTTGGCTGAATTAGTTCAGTAAACTACTCAAGAGAACGTGCTACTGGGACCTACGACTGACAAGTCCAGGATCTTAAGAACGTTCTCAGTATTACTCGAAAGACAATTTCCTGGCAATTAACAAGTATTTACTGCGCGTGTACACAAGTATATTTCCATTTTTCTTGTTAGTGTCTGTTTAATATGCAAAGACTTTGGCTTCATTTATTTAATAGATAAAAATCGTATCAGCATCGTAATCAGTACAGTGGAATTTAATTTTTTGATTGCTTATTATTATTATTTTTTTTATGGTGCATGTTTTACCACTTAATTTTAATTTAGCATCTTATCAACTGTGATGAATACAGATTTATTCATAAGTATTTAACCAAGAAACTGAAAAGAAGTAAATTGTGTCTTCCTTTTAAAACCTCCACTAATCTAACCTCTCTTATCTTTTGACACCCTGCATGATATTTTGACAGTGGGATTCTGCTTTCTGTCTGTAATAGCCATGGACAATTATAGTTAAAGAGCCCTTTAATAAATGTATCATTATTCAAAGGTACCTCAAGTACTTTGGAGTGTAATTGTGTTCCCTACCTTTGTGTCTTCGGTTATTAACATAACAGCCTGTTTTTCAGTCATTCCACAAAGTTTTGAGTAGTCTAAATTTAAGTTACTAGATAATCTTCTTTAAAAAATGATTTATAGAGAATAATTTCAAATTCCAACCAATTGAGATTTAAAAAAAAGTATTGTTTAAAAAAACGAATATATAATTGAGGAACTGATTTCTTCTAGAGCGGTGCACTAGCCACAAAGCACCAGGGTCCTGGGTTCATATCTGGCTCAGGTCATTGTCTGTGTGGAGTTTGCACAGTATGTCTCTGTGTGAGTCTGTGTCTGTCTCAGACTACATATTTCTCTGACCATTCAATAAACTGGCGCTCTGTCTGCGTTGTACCTTGTCTCACGCCCTGTGTCTGCCAGGTTTTTTTAAATTTGGCCCCAGCCAAGATGAGGCAGAGTAAAGCAACGGGACACTTTTTACATGACATTTGGTGTTTTATGATTTATTTGGTGTATTATTTCAGTTCTTGTCTCGCTTCGCTTACTTGATCTATATGTAGCCGCTGTCTGGAAATGAAACAATAGAAACGAACGCTAAGAAAAAAATGATAATTTTATCATTTATCAAGTCTTGTAACGTATAAAAACATGATTTCATTAGTACCCAGGTGATCCAGAGTGGGAGAGCTTTGAGAGCTCTAACTTTATTACACTCTCATGACAGTATATTCAAACAAATGATTAAACACCCTGATGCGACTGTGATAGTTTGTGGAAATTGCCAGTTGGATAGCCAGCAGTTGTTGTGTGAGAGAGCAGAGGGGTCGTTATGATGCCTGGACAGTCCTTAGTGATGTGGTCAGTGAGGCCGAAGGTTTCGGTGTATGCCCATGTTCATGCCTATTGATTTAAATTTCATTTAAAAATTAAACACACGGAGCTGCTGCTGCTACTGCTGCTGCTGCTGCTGGGACGGTAGGGGCCACATGAGGCTTTGTTGTGCATTTGACTGATCTCAGGGATACAACGGGACCTCAGATGTCCGACATGCGGTGGTTGAAGAGGTGGTCCATTGAATTGAATTAAAAGTATAGCCCCTGGGTGGCCACTCACCTTGCTCAATCTCACATTTCTGTGTTTGGCTTCCTTTGACAAACCCATTGATTGGCTGCAAATCACTCTGATGTGAGAGTTTTAAAAATATCCTTATTTCATTATAGGGTGTCTGTAAGCCTTATATTTCCAGAAGAATCCTCTCACATCAGAGTTAACAGAGCCTTTGATTGATTGATAAATTGTATCTAAAGCTGCCCTTGGGTTACTGATTAGAGTTTATCTTGTCTGTGATACGCCAGTGCAGCAGCGAGTCTGAACAAAACCAGGCACTTATATCTGATATCCACTTATATCTGATATCCACTTATATCCATCACCATATCTGAAATCTGATAAGCTTTTCTTCATTGATTGCAATGTTTCTTATCAATTAAATTTTGTGCAGTTTGAAAGATGAGAATGGACGATTCCCCTAGTATTTATAATCATATTTGCTAAATAGTAGTTACAAAACAAGGGTCTATATTAAGAGAACAGTTTTTGAATGGATCTCTTGCGCAATGTGTTCGCAATGTAATGCTCAACCTTATGAGTTAATCAATGACCTCATCGTTCCCATCCTGCCGTGGAAAAATGTATGCTGCTCAAGATGCAATTGTCAATCCAAGGCAATTGTGAATACATGTGTTTAAGAATCTTAGTATAGAAGTAAATATTTTCATCGATGTCTTAAATTGAAAATAACTTTAATTTGGGGAAACCCTTGGTACAGCCTAGTGAGAAGAATCTTCTGAAAACATACACCCAGTGTAGCCACTTGTAAATCTCCTACCTGATTAGGCCCTTGCTGTGAGGGAAAATATCTAAAACAGCCTGCTGACAGTCAAGGGGATAATTCAAATCGAGCGCCAGAGTGTTTACAGTCCAGATAAAGGTCACTTTATGGATTTCTTAAAGACAACCTTTTAATGTAAATTTGAATAGGCTAGATGAGTAAGCAATCATGCTTGTATAAACTATTGTAGAAGTCCTCTTCACGCACTCCATGTGCACCATGCAAATCAATGTTGCAGCTCTGTATTTGAAGTCGATATTTCCTTTTTTTTTACATAGATGGGAAGGTGGAAGTGACAAAGGAGAATATGAAGCTGTGCACCATGGGTCCAGGGAAGGTGTTCGGAGAGCTGGCCATCCTCTATAACTGCACCAGGACAGCCACAGTCAAGAGTAAGTCACAGCACACATGCTGCAGCAAAGCAGTACAAAACCAGGCATTGGATGGAACCATTCAGTTATAGCATTGACGTGACTCTAAGCCACATCCAGGATAGTCAAATTCTAATTTCTCTAAATTTTCATCCAATTTCAATAGTTTTATTGGTTTTTTGCCCGGCATACCACCATTTTACCCTTGAGAAAGCTACTTGTTACTTCAGTAAATATCCAGCAGTGTAAATGTGTGAAGTTTCTGCTCCAATGTATGCGATTTGTATGTCCTCCGATATGCGAATGCGTTGCGATTTATGTATAATGTGTGCTAGCCCCGCTGTCTGAGTTTGAGACCCCTGTTCTAAATGTTACCTGATGCACGTCATATCACTGAAACTTGTATTGGTAAGAAGTACAGTAATTAATTCAGTGTGGAACTGAAAAAATCTAGTGTTGAGTGGTGGGGGTGTGGAAAAACACCTTCCAACAAGTGGCTGTGTTTCCACTGCAGCTATTTTATTTATAAATTCTGATTTTAAACAAGCCTGACGTAATTCAAGGTTGCTATTGGTTGCATAAACTGAAGAAGATTTATGCATTTTGAAAGAAAGCACCATTATATTCTGAGGTGGGGTAAGAGAGAAAGAACTACAGTTAATAATGTATTCCGGATAACTAGCTGAGTGGAAAGAATGCTTATAATATCAACCAACAATGGCGTGCATTGGATGCAGGACGATGGAGGTTTTTATGGAAATATTTTATGGAAATTCTTCGTCTGATGAATCGAGATAAGCTTAAACCACTCGCTGCTTTTTAGAAGAAAACTCGCTGCAGTTTCAGTACAGCAGGCAGAGTATCCACAGGGGAAATACTTTCACTGTTTACTCTTACCTCCTGAGACCCAGACAAAAAAAGAAGAAGTTATTCATCATTTCTGCTATCCTTTGTATTTGGGATGAAACAAACATATTACCAACAAATTCAATTATTATTATTATTATTATTTTTTACACTTTAATTATGTGTGCACCGTAGTTTAATTATAGAACAAATGTGTAATTAATTCCAATGAGAAAATGCACAATATTTTGAATATGATCATTTAAACCAGTACGTGTTCAGATATTTACCTTTACATTAATTAGAATTAGAATTAGAATTTAATTTTGGTTCAAGTACATATGTCCTCTAACACTTAGGAATCAACATACTCTCCAAAATATTCAAATTGGACTCCAGTCTACCCTTGATAAGGAGGTATCATGGTAATCAGGTGCTTGTGGTAGGGGAATGAAAATCAAATATAAGCAATTAGAAATTACGTTTAAATATAATAATTAAACCCCATATATTCAGACTAAAATATATCGTCTTAGACTCCCGGCACAATATAACTTTTCCTGTTTGCCCTCTTAAGAAATGTAAATATGCAATCAAACTGGAAATAGTTTGAATGGAAAAGATGGCGTACATTGATTTCATAAACATATTTAATGATGTGTTTTTGATTGTGCTAAGCTGTCTGCATGGAGATGGAACCGTTGGTGTTGGTACAAATATCTGCTGTGTAAATATAATTAAGGATGCATTTATCAGATCAAATCATATTCAACCACTGCTTATAATTATATTGCCATTGCTCCTTTGAACACAGAAAGAACAATTGCTCCACACAGCGTAGTATAGATAATTTCTTTTAACATCGTTTCAGCTTGCAAAAAATCTAAGAATTGGTTGAAAATTCCCTTTTTGGCATGACAAAGCACAAGGCCATTGCACGACTCGAGTGGCTCACGGATGACAAAGTGAATGTTCTTGAGTGGCCCAGTCAAAGACCTGACTTGAATCATATTAAGAATCTATGGAAATAGTTGCCCACAAGTGATCCCCTACCAACCTGAGAGAACTTGAGAATTCCACATTGCTTCTTTGCAAAGTGGGTTGGAACCTACCTCAATATATTTGCAGCTGCCATTGCTGCAAAGGGTCCTTGAATTTATTATTGACTTGAGTCTGAATACTTAAGCGACGGAAGTCTCGGGTAAGTGCTGCCTTAAAAATATATTGAATGTTTCATGGACTTTCACTAGGGATGACTATGGCATCAATACAACTTCAGCAGAGTGCTGCTTTTTCATAGGGCATTCATGTTTCTAACATCAATTTTGTCTGTCTTTGATACGCGGTTTAACAAGATGCAATTAAAAGCCATTATAGCTGGTCTCTGGATAATTTGCATGTTAAACGAGAGCGCAAAAGGCTTCACTGCTAATGAAAAATAAGGTCCATTAAAGGGAGCATTACGGGGTTTGGTTTTCTGTTACCTCTTTAATTACTTCCTCAGATTATCATGAAAACAATCTCTAGACTGACTTTAATCAAGCAAGTTTTGACATCAGAGTGTAAATCAGTGACCCTGGTAAATCCGTGACTGAGAAATCGCAGGAACGATTTAATCTGATGATACAATGGAACGGCTTTGCGCTGACTGCACTTACTGTTTTAGCTTTCGTAAGTCAGAAATGGCACAGATTCCTGTCTTAAATCAGTTGAAAATCCATGTTTATCATTCACGTGTAATATTCTTTCGTTTCACGTGAGCATTGCCCCTAGATCATGTGTGCACTTTAACAAATCAATGGTTAATGCCCAAGCGAATATAAATAGTAAATTAAGATTATTATCAGATTTGTTTGGTGATTAAGTTGGCACAAAATTGGAGTCCAAAATGATTTATTTATTGCTTTGGATTAAGGGGACTCCAGCCATCGTTTGTGTAATTGCATGTGTCTTATCCACAGGCCACAGCTTTCCTGCACAAAACAAAAACAACGACAAAATAAGGGTTAGTTATTGGCGGACCATAACCTTTACGCCTTAAAACGATGATTCCTTACGCAGTAGTTATTAATCCAGGTACTTGTTTTAGTGAGTCCAGATACACAGATTCAGATTATCGTATTAAATGATTAATGATGCTGAGGACCAGGACTGGCCTCTGTCTGTCATCACCCTCTAGCTATCCATCTGTGATCAAAATTATGCCAGCAGTAACTCAATGAAAGTGTTTCTATTAGCTCTCACACTGTGTAGGTCTGATGGGATATCACAATAAGTCAGACCTATCCTTCTCCCTTTATTCTCATGAAATTTTCAACAGTATATTAAAACAATTAAATGGAAACAACCATTAAATTAGAGAACACATTCCATATGATGTTATTCTCTAAAAGTCCCCTTGCTATTACCAACGCTCTTGAGTTAATATTGAAAGGATGATGTTTCAATAAAGAATTTAATATGTGTAGGCATGTAAAATACAATTCAACAGTGTGTAGATATCGCAGGTTTTTATTTGGATGCATCATTTGAACCTGTACAGGAGTACTGGAGAACGCTGTGCTGAGGGGGGTCTAGATGTTCCCTAAATCATCTGTGGGTTACACCTGCAGAGTTTAACACCACAGTGATTCATGGCAATGTCGGTTTTCGTAAAAAAAAATTTCTGTTGGCTGCCCAGTTAAAAATGACACTTTTAGGGGAAAAAAACATAATAAAATTTTTTTATTTGAAGTTTAAAGAAGTCAGTTTAGTAGTTAAACCAACACATGAAGTCTCTACTGATGGATGTTTCTCATGGTTTGAATCACACTCGATTGGTGGTGGCTAATGTCGTTGTTGCTATCTGTCCATTATGATTTAAAAAATACTTTTTACAAATGTATGTTTGCCATTGTAATTACATCAAATGTCTTTTTCTTCACAGCTGTCACCAATGTTAATCTATGGGCCATTGACCGGCAATGTTTTCAGACCATCATGATGAGGACTGGGTTGATCAAACACGAGGAAAACATGAAGTTTTTAAAAAGGTCAGTACTCCGTTCAGATTAGTTTTCAGAACTCCCCATTGAACTGTACCCCCTTCCCCCTTCTTCTTTTGAATTTTCGTTTTTTATTTGCATGACAGTCGACAAACAAAGACAGTGACTGTGACCCTGCTATGCATAAATTAAAATGAAATACAATACCATACCTCACTGCTCTGACTTTAACTAAAACTCATGCAACATTGCTGTGCATTCCTTGGAGACCCAGAAAGGAATACATTAAAAATCAATTTAAACCTTTCTGTTGTTCTTGGGCTCAGCGATGGCCTGGCGTCCCGTTCTGGGTGTATCCTTGCCTTGCGCCCTATGCCTGCCGGGATCAGCTCCGGATGGATGTCGTTCTTGGTAGTTACCTTAATCTCCCAGGTTGTTGTTTAATTTCAAATAGTAAATTTCCCTGTTCAATGCTATTTTAAAGCTGTTTACACTTAGCTGTCTTGCTAACTGATAATGAGGTAAGATTTGCTCATCTCAGACACAGTTTAGTACAGCATCACATTGATTCTTGGCAATGATACCTTGGTTACCCTCTGGTTCTTTGCTATTTAAGTGAAACGGTTTACAGTGAAAGCACACAGATGCAGCATTTGTGTGTGTAGCTTTTTACATGCATGTATGGTTAACGGGACGAGGAAGCACACAGCATGTTTTTTAAAATTATTTCAGCATTCCTTCCTTGTTTTTTAAAATCTCCCTTCTCCTTGTTTTGTCTACGGAATTCCTTCACTAAGTAATATCAGATGTGATACATTTGTGCAGTTTAAATAAAATTTTACACAAATATTTTGAAAAGGAAATCATCTATAAAAATGCAGATGACACGCCGTTATTGTACATGGCTTTATGAAACATTTAATATGGTTAAACGCAGGTTATTTTAATTCAGAAATAGAATTTAAATTTGTTGCCTGATTGCTTTTATTTTACTGGCAAATTATCCTGGAAAACTGATGAAAAACCACTGCGAATGTATTTAACAGATTATGCACCAGCTTGTACAAATAGCTGTGTAATTAACTGGGGTCACTGTTTGAAAAGATGGTGTAGTAGTCATTTTGAAAAAGGCTAGAGTTTGTTAGGAAAAAAATCTCTTTTTGAGAAAAAAATTTCAAACATGGTTTAAAGAATATGCTTAGTTTGAACTGGCAATTAAAGCTACATCAATGATGTGAGTTGCCATTTCATTCAACCACCAACAGAAAGTTACCATATAAGAACAATCCTAGTGATCATTAACATTAAGACAACGTAAATATCATTATACAATATGAAACATCAAATAACATTAACAAGCTATGAGGTATTGCAATGTTGATGAGTTGGAGCTTACACTTAGACGTTACACTAACACCTAAACTTTCGCCAATGCTCCATCAGTGAGATAGGTTCCAGGATGTACTAGTCAGTACGTTTATTTTATGTCTAGTTTAGATCTTATTTCATTGATGCAATTCCAAGGCCAAAAATGAAAATATCTAGTTCACAAAACCATAAAATCAGCATCAGTGTAAGAATTATTCATCTAACAAAATTGACACGTAATACTGACGACACACAAGTTTTAAAAAACTTTTTTCAAACAAGTAAATTTATTCAAGTAAATAAGATAATTCCATGTCACATTCTATCTGTACAGACAGTTGACTGCTATTGATTATGTCGTAACGTACACAATTCTTTGTTCTGTATTAGAGAACAACGAGGAAGCCGATGAAATACAAATACGAACTTCAGACAGCTAGCTGTACACGTGCGAATAGCCTTGGCAGCAAACTGAACCAAAATTATTCTTTGATAGATGTAAACCTTTTTTCATCTATGTGCTTGGAATAAACTTTTCATCCTCTGTTAGGATTATGAAATGCAGTCCAGACTCTGCCAAGCCATTCTGTTCTCATTTCCCGGAAGGTATCACGTACCAGACAGCTGCTCTGCTGTTAAATCTCACACTCAAGCTAAAGAGACCAGGGAAAGCTCAAATCTATCCGCATTGCTTTCTCAAACAGCCCTTCAAAAGTCCCCTTGATGGGGCTGATAGCAGCACTCATTCCCCAGGAAGAACTCGAATAATCCAGACGCCTTCAGCTATCTGTTTTAATAAAAACAAGTACCACACAGGCATGGGCAAGATTAAGCCTGATTCTAACAGCATTACAGCTCTCACCCTTTCAGAAGACTCTGTCTATGCTCATACGAAGACTGTTGCTCAATTATAGTGGCTGCTTAACCGGGACTTGGATTAGAAATGAAATGTCTTCCTCCTTTGCTGCTCCTTTTCACTAAAACAAACCCCATAACATACAAATTATTCATGCTCACAAAAATGTCTTAAAGTGTGTTTATGTACTATTTTCTATTATATATTATAATAACTATTAGCCATTAACTGTTTATGTGACTATA
>JAOVYW010042518.1:0-26060 GCA_025775045.1 Hiodon tergisus | reverse complement strand
GGTCAACCAAATCAAATTAGAATTCTTTTTGTGTTTTTTAACCCCTCTAACTTTGTTGTCAAATGTGGAAAGAAAGTAATCATAAACTGTATTATACAAATATGCTCATACATGATCAGAATGGGATGTGTTCATAAAAGCTTCTGAATGGTTTTCAACAGATTGTCCTTAACTGTCTTTACACCAAAATTATTTACACAGTAAATAGATAAATAAATGACTCGAAATATACAATTTAAAAAAAATAAAACAGAAATATATCATTTTATTTGCCATTTTATAGAATTTTGGTTATGAGTCTAACAGAAGAAATCTACAAAAAAACAAATCATTAGAAAGTACATTCCAGTACAATAGTATTGTTATTAGCAGGCATATTTATAACATGTATAAAAAAAAAAAAGACTTGAAAACATTGTCCGTGGCCTGGAATTCAAGAGCAATAACGGCTGGTTTACCAGTTTTAGTTCAGTAGGAATATCCCCAGGGCATCCCTTTCCAATCCACTTCACAAACACACTGCAAACATAAAGAAGAAGCAGAACTAACTTCGGAACTAAATTACCAAAACTAGGAAGAGAGACATTAGGAAGTATTAAACAAAGTTTTCATTGTGCACGACGAATGCCTATATTAGAATGGCCTGTACGGGGAACTGAGACCGCACAGATGTTATGAAGTTTAATTGTGCTCTACTGGGATGTGCATCAGCGGTAATATGGCCAACTAACATACAGCATCATAGAAGACAAAGGTTATTTTTCATAGAATCAAACCTTCCCTAGAAAGGCATAATATATTAACAGCTAAAACACCAACATAAGATTTAAACATCCCTCTGACACAATAACACATAAATAAAATAATATTGCTCAAATATTTCAATGGCTTTTAAGTGCCTATTTTTTCTGTAATGAGTCACTTAAACCTAATACCAGTACGTCTATGGTAAAGGTTTATATTGAAAATTAAATCATGCAATAACATCCAAGTTTTTTTTATACAGGTAGACATCTTTTAAATTTTTTTTTTTTTCAAGTGTTAACTTCACAAAATGCAATGTGATGTCACTGCAATGTATTACATGGACTGGAATGAATGGACTGGAACACTGATAAATTCAGTAAAATGCAACAAAACAAACATGTTATACAGCATTGCTTAATATTTGATTGCAGTAATAAAAAAATAATCTCCATAAAAATAAGTATATCTAAGGTACTTTACCGTGTTCTTGCATCTAGTATATTTTCTTTACCATATCTTTTAATTTGACAAGGCACTTCATTTGAATAGACATAAAGGCTTCCCTCTTGATTTAATTATCTTCTACATTTATATACAGCTTACAAACAGTAACTGTATTTTCAAGCTTAGAAAAGGACTTGATTACCTATCAGGGAAGCTTACAAACACCGTAAAGGATGCTTTCTGAAGATTTAAACAAGAGCTGCATGTAAACAGGAACAGCACATAACATTGTGCTTATGTTGGTAAAACAGATGGATAGACACATTAAAATGTGTTTAGAACTCTCAAAATTGTGCAATTCAGGAAGACATATTGACATTAAACATTGCTCTAAAGGGTGCGTGTTCCACTCGTTTCTCTAATTTAGAAAATAGTTATTTGATCTTAGGTTAACAGCAATTAATCAAGAAACCACTTGCTTTTGCCTTACTGCATGGTACTCCTTTACAAAGAATAAATATATTTTCATCACTGCGTAAATATATAATATTTAATAATTAACTGATTAGCGTGCTACAAACAATGATTCCTGGGAAAATAAGTATGGGGGTTTTACTGTGACTGTGAATCTGACGATTACCACAGCTTCTTTCTTCTTCTGAACTGGCAGTAATTTGCCTGGTGAGTCAGTGCAGCCCTACCGGAGAACACAGTGCGATAAAAATCTTGCGCCCCTTGACCCAGATTTTAGTGGTGGAAATGGCATGACTGGATTGGAGATCAGCTCAACCTACAGTCACAGGGAAGGGGCGCTGGTTAGCGGTGAGCTGAGAGAAACCCTGCTGATTCTCCCAGACTAGCCCAGGCGACGCTCAGCCAGTTGTGCATTGTCTCTGCAGGGCCTACACTCGGGCAAGCACCACCAACTGACAGAGCCCCCCCCCCCCTATAGTGACACCTGTAACATGCAACTGTAACATGTGTATCTCTTTATTGATGAGTATATCTACTTATACAAGTGAGAGAAATTGTGTGAAAGTGTGAAAAAAGGTGGTTGTTACAGTGCTAAAAATTTAACCGCAGGTGGGGTTTTACATCTGCATTGGAAAACAAATGTGTAGAAGCGATCTAAATCTAGTTAATGTAAAATTTAATGGTGAATATTACTATATTATATACTAACTATTACTATATATTACTAACTATTTAAACAAAAAAAGATTATTTAAGATAATGAACATGAGAACATTACCTTAAAAAGAAATATAAAATATATAATGTACACATTACTAACCGCAAAAAAGTCTAACTAGAAACTAGAAAAATATATAGTATATTCCAGGATACTACAATTTCCATATTTTCAAGTTAAATGATTACAGTAATACAGATTTTTTTAAATAAAAAGGAGAATATTATATTGAAGAAATAGATACGTATGATATATATATATATATAGTTCAGTCGTCGAGCATGTCCTGAGTGGAACCCTCATTCTTCTCAGGGGCGCTTAGGGTTGTTGTCCCGGTCTCCTGGCTGAAGCTCAGGGCCCGCATGTTTGCCTTAGAGGACCTCTGCCTCCGAGTCCCGGTGCAAACGCATCGCAGCAGGTTCTTCAGGGTCAACCACATCTCGTCGTCCTTGTAGGAGTAGATGATGGGGTTCATGACGGAGTTGAGCACTGCCAGGAGGAGCAGCAGCCGCTTGAAGTCCAGCACGTTGCACTGCCGGCAGTTCAGGCCATCCAACAGCAGAACCACCAGTCCGGGGGTCCAGCAGACCACAAACACCCCTGGGAGAAGCGGACGAGAAAAACACACATTCAGGAGCAGGGTGACGTGAGCACATCACACACAACCAGGATTGTCAGCAAATCCCAACAATACAATTATCAATGATTACCATCATCAAGTGATCTTGTAGCAGAAACAGCATTCTTTCACTAACACTGAAGTTGTAGAAACTAACATGCTATGAAGCTAAAACGATATGTAAGGTTGCTCTTTTTCGTTTTACAACTGATAATTGAGTAACATTAAGAAAGAAAAAACAACAAATAGAAAAAAGGCACACCCTAACACATGACAACAGTATCTTCAAGTGGTCTAAACAACTCAATTAGTTTTATCTGTATCGTCTTTATATATTCCTGTAAATACCAATTTCACTTAAATTCCTGTCTGAGGCCTTAGCCAAACATGCTGAGACACAGAGGAATTTTTTCACGGAAAACAAAGTGACTAAAAGAGAACTGCGTGCAATGGCTTGTCCTGTTTATCCGCTTCTAACCACCGGTTCAGTGGATCCAAAACAAGGCTAATCTAGACAAGTCAAAAAATACTAGGAACACCCTTACTCAAAAACCTAGACGGAATATGCAAACGGCACATTAGGAGCAATTACAAAAAAAGAAAACCAAAATGAACGCAGAATTGAAAATTATCTATATTAGGGAGAAACATTCTTGGCTGTGTACACGTTCATATTTTTTCTGAATTGATAACAGGGTGAGAAGATCAGTAAGATCAGCAAATGCATGCAGTTATGCAATACTCATTACACTGATATTCATATAGTGAAATGCACTGAAACGCAAAATACATGCAGGGACTTCTAGTAACACAAAGCAGATCATAGATTAACAAGGTCCACCCATACATTCCAAACTAAAAGGTCATACAGTTTGTGAGACTTTACGGTCTTTTAATTCGCTGTTGTTGAAATAGTCTGTGAAAACGTCATTATGCCTACCTTTAGGTTATCCCCATTTACCGCGACACTACGGACTTCTACATGAAGCACATTTTAAAAATAAGGCATAGACACAAGCTTCCAGTCAAGTGACTAATATTTCGCGTCAAACCGCAAGTCTAATTCAAAGGTCCTAAAAACTAGACAAATGAGACGTTCACAGTGACCGACTGTGAAGAATAAAATGGCTACCACATCAGTAGGTAGATACTGGACAGTACAAAAATGTCACATGTGCCACCAGATAGACACGACATTCCACTTTATCAAGCTTCCATCCAGTATGGCTCCAAGAGTGAAATGATTCAATTGCCAAGACCAATATTTAGCCGTATGTAATGGCACTGAAGGACAACTGCGGCTGATCTGACAACCAGAAGTCTGAAACTTAAAGCCATTTTTATAATTCACATAAATAATGGCTCTGGCATATTCATGTCGACAAAAAAAGAATATTCAATTGTTTTATCATTTTTACGTAGTTATGTTATTATGTTATTTTCCTAATAACGTATAACTTTCTGATTTTAACTTCCAACTACAGCAGAGAGTCAGGAAATTTGAAAAAGCTGCATATGAATGTGTCCATTTATGGAGCAATTTTCAAATCATTATTATCTCAGAATATCCCAGATTTAAAAACATATGCGTTGAAATTCTGCAAAGGGCTATTGAAACATTTTGTGAAGTTTTGTTTGCATTGTCTGTGTAGTAGCCTATACTGTGTACAGCCTCTTTAACATGACCCAGTTGTGTGCTGTTGGATTGCATTTAACTTCCTCTTAAAAGAAGTACAGACTGTGTTAAATCCTAGTATAGTAAAGAGCCCACTATTTTCAATAGAAAAGATTATGCTGTATATGTATACCTTGCATGTTGTACATTCAGAAAAAATACTAATATAATAAATGGTATTTTTACCAATATAATTATTATAATAACAGCACATTTTACATTGGTATTAGCATTTAATCCCTTATGGTTAAGCACTGAGACTGACGCTAGGCAATGATGAGTTCAGTTAACTTGTTCTCTAGCCTGGTTCAGGGTCGGTTCAGCAAAATTGCTAGTGGGTAATGTCCAGATTAGGTACGGCTGTAGAAAAAAATATAAAGAAAAATTTAGAATTTCAAATGAAAATTGATGAACACGCAAGCATGGCCAAACCCTGTAAAAAACACTCCCTGTGTCTGACTCACATCTTTGTACCTGGGACACCCTCTCTCTCACTCTCTCTCTCTCAACACAGTTTATTTTATTATTATTTATTTTTTTAAGAGAGTTCCCTGCATGGAACTAGTAACAGTAATTTATTTTCTATGTAAACAGTGTCCTCGGGAAATTGTAAAAATTCTAAAATGGCTAAAGACTTTAGAAAGCTGAACTTCTGCACACATAATTTCACAAAAGAAATCTGACACTTGGTATATGCTGAAACAGCCAAACTGGTACAACCTGAAAACCTGCACAGATTGGTTAGGGAGAGGGTGGAAATACGTTGCTTCAGACCACTTGTATAGGATGTCTTTAATGATCACATAAATATAGTTAAATGTTCTCTGCTTCCAGAAAATTAGACAAAGACAAATAAGGTAGAAAATGTTAATCGATAAACAGGACTTATTATTAAAAAATATTTTTCCCTATGCATATGTTTGATTCATTCATTATAACTCTGGTACCTAAACTGCATTTTTATGGAGAAAATGAATCTAAAGAAATTTGGCATGTAAACAAATATGCCTTAAATCTCAGCCAATTCTACAATGATCCTTTTGTGTTTAATCCTATCTAGATATTTAGCTTACACCCAAAAGACAGTGATGGTTTGTCAATATAAGGGGTGTTGCTTATTCACTACAGTTTGAGTTGCAGCCTGGACATACATTTAAATGTGACCCCTTACTCCTCATGTGATATCATCCTGGTTAAAATTCCCAACCCAAGGTAGTCTGAAGAAATGGCTGAATAAGTGACTGATTCGAGAATTTAAAAAAATAATAAACTTTGAAACAATAATTAACTTTTCCTTGAGTTACAGAAATTCACAGATTAATGTAGTGACTATGCACACAAAAAAAGGAAAAATAGACAACTGATAGTGTAAATTGGTGACTATCTGTACATTTTGAGATTGTGAGAAATGTGTTTACAGTTAGAATCAAAGTTAACCACAGTAAACTTACATTGATACATTGATATTGTGGACAAATATATTCTTCAGCGGGACAGCATATTTTCTTCGCCCAGTAATTGAAGGGCTGGACTCTGGAGCATGACTTAACAATAGCTATCTAATGACATCACAACTCAAATCATAATCAATGCTGCACTAAATCCCTATATCCCTATATCCCCTGTTCATTGGTGATACATTCTTACACATTCTGCTCTAGAGCAACTGCTCTATAGAACAGTGTTTTCCATTTCCAGCATACAAGGGATGTTAATCTAAAAAACTGGGTTTATTAACAAAACACACCGCTTAGAAAGTAACAGTTCTGTTTCGTGCCGTGTATATTATAGAACAGTGTGTTTCTTCTCTAATTCGCACCACACTACCAATGACAACATGTAAGCTCACGTTACCAATTGCCGATATTTTTATGCTGTTTTACAGTTATCAGTGGTTTGTATTTATGTGACCGGCGCATCATAGAGAGCATTGAAAAGATTTCAACATCGGCTTGGCATCTCACACCTCAACTCATCAGCGCCTACTCCCTGCGTTAGGGCATGGCGCCATCATCGCCAAAATAAAGCCTGACATGTTTGTATGAATCCATCGTGCTCTAAAGATTAAATGTAAAGTTCAGAGAGTCTCAGTAGACCTATGAGCCTTTTAAAGAGACAGATATCGCAAAAAAATCAGAAAGTAATTGCAAATTCAAAAAAGTAACATCACATCACACGTTTATACTTTCTTGTGTAATTTTTACAGGTAAAATAAATATTTCCAAAGCAATTGGCAGTCACAGATTAAAATAATATTTAACATGTGACAATCTCCTCTAAACTTATGTTTAAAACATGCAGATTCCTTTTACCATTTATAACCGGGGTTATAAACTCAACCACACAAAAAGCTTTAGAAAAAGAAATGTAAACTCACCTAGAACTGCCATTACAGTCTTAATTAGTTTGATTGGCGTCCTCTTGCGGTTTATAGAACCGGTTGTGTGTCGGGACAGAACAGATGTTTTGCCCTTCACATACGTGTATATTCTCAGGTAGATTGCCGCCATTCCAAGGAACATCATCAGATTGGTCACCGACCAGAAAATCAGGTAGCTCTTGCTAAAGATGGGGGCCAGCTGGGAGCAGGACTCCAGGCTACAGATGCAGTTCCATCCCAGGCTGGGCAGAGCACCCATGAATATAGCGATTGCCCACACCAGCACAATCAGCAATGTTACACGCCGCTTGGTGAGGTTACTATGCACTTTCCAATTAATTACGGAAATGTAGCGCTCCAGTGCAATGACCAGCAGATTGGCCAGAGAAGCCGAAAGGCTTGTGTCCAGCAGGCCCTGACGAAGAAAATACAGCTCTACAGTGAGCTTTCTGGACACACTACCTGTGTTGAACATGAGATATACATAAGCAATTCCAGCAAGTAAGTCTGAGGCTGCCAGGTTGGCAAGAAGGTAGTAAAATGGAAAATGGAAACGCTTGTTGGTAGCCACTGCAGTAATGACCAAGGCGTTTGAGACCAGAATGAAGAGGCAGAGGACAGAACCAATGCACTGTACAATGACGAGTAACGTCGTATCCCAGTCATCTTTGGCGTGATCGCTGTAGCCGTCGCTGTTGTTGTAAAAGAAGTCCATGAGCTTGCCATAATGGCATTCAGTCTCATTTGACATCTTGCATCAGCTCCTGCAAACATATATTACCTTTCACTTACTGAAAATATTCAATATTCAAAACTGCTGCCTGTTAATTATGATGTGTATGGCTACCATATATATCCTGAACGTTTAGTAACATTAATGAAGGCGAAGTTTCTTTCATAAAGTATACTTGATCTGGATGTTACATTCTTAATTGCTCAAAAACTTTTTTCAAGACTATACTGTCTACCATAAACAAATACACAATTTTATTTTAAATTCAAACTTTACAAACTGCATTTTGCAAGAGTAGAAATCTGCTAATTCCCGACCGGAAGAGTTTCTGTTAATCTACTCATAAACTTTCTGTCAATGAACACAATATTTATTTTGCACTTAAATCCTATTTAAATTGTGATCACAAAATAACTATAGCTTGCAACTTTTTTTTTTTTTTGCCTTTTGGTGTACTTTATCGCATCCACTAAACATACACAGCTCAAATCAATATATATTGTCAGATACTACATGTCTACCAACATTAAACCAATTGAAATGTACTTCAATATTCAAAATTGAACGCTAAACACTAAATATTATACGATATCTAAAAAGAATGACTTACCTAATGTCGTTTACCTTTCTGAATATTATTCTAACGCTAACGAGCGTTCTCTCATTCGAGACAGGAATCCAATAGTTTCAGCCGTCTCCATTGTAGAACTACGCGCAAATGAATGTAGAGCCCGTCTGTGAGGGAGAGGAAGAAGTTACGCAAAAAATAAATAAATAAATAAAATTGACGCAGCAGTAGTGGGAGCAGGTAATACGAACGCCAGAAGTGGTAGTAACGTGCATGCAATGCTTTATTCTCTTATGCTATTCGTCGTGTGTGCGTTTGGTATTTAAGAAATTACAAAAATGAAATCTAAACAAATCTAAACCAAATAACCCACCCAAAACATCACAGCACAACAAACAAACTGGCCTTTGCATTCCAGAAAAATTTGCATTCCATAAATTTGTTTTTAAGAATTTGCTGACAGCCTTATCCAGGGAGGCTCACATGCAACTTTACTGGATACTTACTGTACCTTTCAAAACCCTTAACCAGTAAACATTCTAATGACTGTATAATACATTAATCTCAATTATGATCACTATTTGTATCTTCTCTCCAGTTACTTTTTCCGTCTCTATCTTTCATGTGAGAGACGAGCTATGGCCACCCCAACAATTAAACCACATTTAAGTGTTGAAACGTTTATGGTAATCATTCTGTATTTTTGCAGGCGTGCATAAATTCTCATGAAATAATTTTTCAGTTGTAAAAATGTGCTATGAAAAATTCACTTTAGTTATTTATCAGATTTATTTCCAACATTTCCTATGGAACACACTCTGATCCCTGCACCCTAAAGCATAAGGCACACTGAGCACAATTATTATTTTGATTATTACAACATTGTTCTCGCTATTACTGGTATTATACTTATGACTTCTGGCTACAATAACGAATTGGCAAAATACACAAATAAAAATTGTGACCAAATGAGAGAATGGCCAGCCTCAATGGACTGAGTTACCTGTGCAAATTGGCCTGTGATTAGTCTGGTGAAAATATAAAAACAGGAAGAACGTGGCTTCCTGGGAGATGAACAGACAGAAGAAAGAAGTGGCTGTTCTGTAGCCAGAGACAAAGGTTTTGTGTTTGGTTTGTGACTATTATTTATTCGTCAGAGTTCGAAAGAGTTATTACTTGTACAAAGCCCTTTTTTGTTTTCATATAATGAATATAAACAATTGTTTGAACTTCACTCTTGCCTCCGGTGCTTCAGGCCAGACTTTCAACACACCCTGTACTTGATCACATAATATCTCTTTCAAATATATTCTAAATCATGCATGTTTTTTTTCTCCTAATAGCTAATTATAGCTGGAGTAGCTAATCATTGCACCCCAGCTCACTGCTTCGAATTCTGCCTCCACACATGGGGACAGCGAGGTAACAGTAGCTCCCCTTCAAACCACTCGTCTTATTAGACAATTGAGTTTAATTTGAAAATAAAACTGTCTTTTACTTTTTCACAGACTAATACAAGAAATGTACAAGCCTTTAATGATACAATAACCAGATAATAATAAAATAATGCTTTTGTATAGCACTTTTCATATTATGAAAAAATCTGCTTTAAATATAGTTTATTTGAAAAGAACAGAATAGAAATAAACTGAAGAAAATTTATCATAAATGTGTTGTCAATAACACAGATAACTTTGAAGGTGAGACCAACCGAAAACCCCCAGAAAAACAAAGCCCAGAAATACTACAACAATGCAGAACTCTCAAGATGAAATAAACGAAGAAACCTTGAGAGGAACCAAATTCAGGAGAAACCAGCCTCTTCTGGCCGGTCAGGCCTCATGTTCTAATTGAAGTGAAATATAGAGAAGTGAAATGATCCTTTTTCAGTTATTAGGAAGTGTAGATGTCTGTGGCCTGCAACCTGGAGACATGCTACTTTGAGACACACCCACGGCAGCCCAGATTGACAAGCAGTCCAAGAGTTACACACACACTGCCAAGAACTTAGCTTACACAACCGAGTGTGGTTTGATAAAGTAAATAAATATTTAAGTCCCCCACAATCACCGCTTCGTTTCAAATAATACCAACATTCGATAAGAAATCGCCAAATATATGTGACAAGTCTGCGGCTAAAAGAAATTTACTGACTTTATGGTTTGGAGAGGTCATGATTTTGTTTGGCTCAACCCATTTTAACATGTTCAAAGGTCTTAGAAGGGACTAATCAATCTTTTTACAAGATATCTGCAGGTTATTCTTCGGCTGTAAATATGCACAGCCTCATTGTGAGTGTCAGTCCATAGTCCAAATCATACTGACTATAAAAGCTTTAAAGTTTTACCAAAACGTGTTCATAACAAACCAATTGGAATTATGATCACATATTTGTTATTAAACTAAATGTAAGATATATAATCTTGAAAGGACATAATCGTGACTTCTCTGACCCACTTTCAAGCTATTGGTAATTAAACACAATCCAGGCCATAAAGCCTGTACTTAGGGTTAGCACCTCTTAGAGGATGGGTATGTCCCTTGAGACAACACTGTGAACCTCTACCCACTGCCTCCTTCTCACCTCAAATGGAACTGAGTGCTTAATGCTGCTCAGGAACTCCTGGTCACAGTTGGCCTGTGATCTCCATTTTCCATTCCATTCCTTAGAATTACTTTTGGAATTAATTTTAGTATGCTGTGCTAAATTAGCTATAATTTTTTTTACGAATCATAGAAATTAACCCCTTAAACCAAATGTCCACACCATGACCTTACTTAATTCATGACATTGCACCTTATTTTACACGAAAATGCTGATGACAACTTCATCAACACAAAATGTGATCATTCACAGCTCAAACTAGACTCAAAAATCACAAATATTCTTGAGGGGTTTTATATACAAGGTTAATGGCAAATTACAGTTGTTTAGATGCTTGATTATTTTTCTGCAAGGAGATTGTAGTCAAAGGGTAAGCTCTTTTCCCCAGAGTAACCTTGCATATTGCAGGGTGGTTCCCCATTTCTCAGACCACTAATTTCAGTTCTCATGCCACAGTGGGATAACCTCGGCACAGAGGAAATAGCCCACTGCTGCTGATGACTGAGATAAATTCTGTGCCTTATACACCAGCAAAATACAAAGTTGTCTATCTCTGTTCCGTTGCCCCAAAACACTGAATATAAAAGAGTGCGCTTTCGTTTATTCAGTAACTTCTAATGGTCTGCCATTGATAAACAACCTTTTCTGTGAAAACAGAACAGCCTTACATAATATTACTAAATAAAAACATCAAACTGAGAACAGGGGATAAGCATTTAAGTATAAACCTTTTTAGAACCCATAAGAAATAGGCTTAGCACATCATCTGGAGCGTCATCGGAGCAAAGCATCGGTATAGTATATGGGGATCATATGGTGACATTCTGACATTTCCTTCTATTTATGGAGCGTTACAGTGGGCAACTGTGTTGCCAATCTACTGCTATTTCTTCCTCGGTATATTGTTAAGATCACACATCAAAAGTGTAGCATTTAGATGTTCTTATCCAGATTGGCATAGCTGCGCATTAACGCTTCATGCATTTAAAAATAATGTTTTTTAATGTTGAATGTTTTTCAAGGTGTAGACTGATGGAAGTGTTTGGATAAGAAAATAAATATGCAGACTCTCTGGATGCAAATATTTATATACCCTGATGAACGGAGATTGTGCCAAAATGTTGATACATGATTAAATATTTGTGTACGGTCTCTTCTTTATCACCTTATCCATTTACACAAGTGAACTGTTTACTGAAGCAACTCAGGTTAAGTGGCTTGCTCTAGGGTCCAACAACGACGTCCGCAAATAACAGTGTGCCAGAAGACTATTTATTCCTAGTCCATTATGCCTTAGGCATAAATAGGCATACTATTGGAATGTGTGTACCTCTTCACAAGTTTTTCCCATTCCCCCCAAAAAACCCTGTGGGTTTTTGTACTGGTTTTATATATTTATTTTTTTGTGCCATTTACAACAAAGTCATTCAAGTACCTCAGAATTAACCAAGTGAAGCCAGTTTTTAAGAGTACATTTTATCTTAATCGTATATCACAGGTATTTATCAACAATTAATTGTTTTAAACTAAGAGTTTGCATCTTTCAAAGGCAATGCAAAAGTTAAAGCCAGGGGCTAATAGGCAATTGATTCATTGCTAGCTCAAATGCAACCATTTTAAAATTATAATTTTAATATCAGGCACTCCTTAGCCATTACGTATTTGAATACACCAACTACTGCCCACCAAAGCTTCCTTATTCAACACAGTTTACTTACATTCAACACTGTTTTATGTATTATTTGAGGTTTCAATTTGCGTTTATTTTTTCAGCACTTTTCAGTACTTGGGTCATATAAAGTACCCAGCCTCATTTGCTGCACTTGATCCCATTGGTAGATGGCTGGGGGACATCACAATGCCCACTTTAATTTGGTTACTATCCTATAATTTTGATGTAGAAATTGGTATATTTATGTTCCACTAGCAATATGTGCCATATCTTGACATTTGAAATTTACTATTTATTTTAATTTATTAAAACCGGAATTATTTTGTGTTTATGAACAGGTTTGAAAAAACAATTAAATGAAAACAGAAACTATTGTTTTCGAAATGAATGCAATGGACTTTTAATTTGAAAAGTGCATACCCGGGTACCTACAGGAAGTATGGCACTCCATTCACAACTGTGGAGCGTCCGTAACTACTAGCAACGATGTTGATGTCGTTATTTGCTTGTGAAGGAAGTTAGTAATTTCAAGTGGGATTAAAAATAAAAAGTGTAAAATAGGATCAAATTTTGCTATATTTTTAAATTATAAAGGTTGGTATTTATTATTTTATTGACAAATTGCTTGATTATATAGATTGATTGCTTAACACTTGATAGAATTCCGTTGTACTTGCACATTGCCCTGTCGATTATACTAAAATATTACCAAATGACGTTTTAATAAAACATTTTTTAAAAGATAAATTATGTCACCTGTAGCATATAACCTATGATGGCCCCGAAAAGACCCAAGAGCACTGCAAGTATCGTAAGCAGTAAGGCTAGTGGGAAGGCGAAAGGTAAGAACTTTAACAGGGCATACGATGTTATAGAAAATTATAGAGCTACTTAATTTGTCACTTTGAATATGCATATGTTTCTGTGTTGCACGCGTATTTAATTTTACCATTGCAATAATTCAAAAAATCTGTAGCTTTTGAAAGAAATATGATGAAAGTTTATTTGAATTTGTTTTAGGTAAAAAGAATGATACTGTATCACGGATTGGAAGTTTTGCAGAGTCTGGTAAGATTCGGTATTCCAAGGGGCTAGCTTGTGCTAAAATGAACGTCTCCTTTGTCTCTTATGCTTATTTTAAATTTTCGTGACACCGTTATAGCTTTTAAAACCCTCCTCCACGTTAGACTGATAAGTGCCATTTGTAAGTTATAGTGATGAGGGGCAGCCGCCATGGTCATGTATAGCTGACATGGTAACTTTAAACCACCAGAGGGAGCCATTAGTTCAAAATATCAATGTAATGCAATATGCTGCCAAGCACTTAGTATCGGTATAGTCTGTTTCCTTTTGAGAAGGTAGAGAGACTGGCAATATCCAAGCTACTGACAATCCTCACCTGGCCCAACCTCTTGATTATATTGTCGGCTTAAGGCACAGGCTATACTTTGTGTTTGGAGATTTACTCTTGTCTCAGAAACTCGGAACGCAGAAACTCCGCCAGCTAACAGGTTTTAATACAGTGAAGTATTTGAGCTACTACCCAACACGGGTTGAAATATAATTCTGGCTATAGGTTTTATTGCATCCATTTGGTTAAGACAGGTTCCTTGATATCCACCTGTTAGTCCAGTCCAACCTCTCTGAGACACACTAAAACAAATAGATAGTGCTTTGGCTTTCATCTTCTTTTCAAAGTCCCTGTCCGAGAAAATTGGACTCAGGAAAAGGAACAGGGCTGTTGATGTTGGGTATGCCTTTCTAATCATACACAACTAATTAGGCTATTGTTATGAAGTTAAGTATTCAAAAGGTTGTAATGAATACAACTAGTAAACCATAAAAAAAAGTTGTAAAATTAAAAAGAAAATATTTTTTCTGTCCAAATGCAATGTTTGAAGAAATGGATAACCATCTCTTATACAACCATCAGCTATATTGCTGTTCTATTGTTCTCTCAAAACTGTGATTGTTTTGTTTTGTTTAGGTTAACAATTAAATAAGGTATAGTTTCTTTCAAATAAACATTTACACATGTGAATTGTATATTTTGTGAGGTTCAGAATAAGTTAAAACTCTATTTAAAAGATGTGTTATGGTCTACACTGCATATTCTTTACTAAGTTGTCATGTTCGCTGGTCCAGATTACATCTTCCCCCTAGTTCTCACCTCGGCAACCCAGGTACTGTTTAAGTGCCGCGTGGATGAGGATGTTACCCATGACAGCCCCTACATGCTTCTTAAAAAGGATGAGATCCTTCAGGACATGAAGAACAGAGCTGCAGTATCTGATTTCCACCCTGCAAAGCATATCGTGCTTGTGGGTAATTTTACATACAAAGCATTGGATGTAATTTTGTTCACTCATCACTCACATTTAATTGGGTGAAATTATTATTGTTCATAAACAAACTTTAGTGCAAGCAAGATTTGTCTTACATTTCTCAGTGTTGTACGAGATCTTTTTTATGGGAGTAAAATGTTATGGCTAAAATGATGTTTGTAGATATTATAATCTATGTCCACTAATGAATTGCATCTTATTTCCCTTCCGTCCTTTCTGTTGTAATGTTCCTAGGACTATCCTGGGGAAGAGCTTCTGTTAGTGTTTGATAGAGATTTCACATATGGACAAAGCTTCTATCTTGTTTTAACTGAAGAGGCAAAGGAAAGCATTCTACATGTAAGGCAATTTTGGTAGCTTTTCCCTCTCAAAAAGGAAAGACAGTAGTTAACAGGCAGTAGGATAAGGATTCCGCATGTTTATATTTCCCTTGTGTTATACAAAGGTACTTTATGTGTGATTCTTAACGGTTATAAACTGGAAAACGTTTGTTTTACCATTGATATTTGGAGTGACCATGGAGGAATGTAAAGTTTTACATGTTAGGCAGCTTTGGGTTACAAATTGGTCATTTGTAATAATCCAAACAGTTTTTTTTTTACAAATAATCCGGATGACGAGACAATTGATGGTTATTTGTCATTTGTTTGTAGTTTTAAGATTTAGATTCACTATAATGTGTGTGCCAATATAGCCTCCAGTGTCTGCAGATGAAGGGACTATGGAAGAGTCATTGGACTCGTTTATATGCTTGACATCAGAGCCTCAGCCATGGGTATCCCTGGGCAGTGAGCTGGAAATTGAAGAAGATTCTGTAAAGGACTCCAGAAAAAGGGTAAATGGTTTCACACGTCAACCACAGCATCCCTGCTCCTCTCATTGAGGACATATATTATTTGGATATTAATTAAATCCCACAGGAAGATTATCCTTGATACAACTTGCAGAATTTTTGTCCTGCTGATTGATTCAAAGCATCAACAGACGTGTTTCGGTGAGGTAATGAAGTAGGCAGAGGTGTTTTCATGCGTCTCTTTTTAGTTGAATTACCGGATCTCAAGAGTGCGAAGGGAATTTGGAGCCCCGGTCACATTCTCTGATCGCAGTGCCTCCGAGACAAAGGATGGGTACATAGAATGCACCCCCTACCAGGACAAGAACTTTAGAATTAAGCAGATGGAGAGAAACACAGCGGTACAAGCTGTTCCTATCTTGACGAGTTCTAGCACACAGACGCCGTGGTATGTACTCGCATATTATGTGCAGCTGTATGAAAATATGTACATTTTACATAAATCAATATTTGGTGTGACTGCCCTTTGCCTTTAAAACTGCATCAGAGGACCAAGATCTGTCTACATAATATATGATATGATATCATAATATCAAAATATTGATCTTTTAGGTCATATCCAAGAAATATGTGTACACAGTACGAACCCAGGGAGTTCACAGAAGTGGAAAAAGAAAGCTGCATGAATTCAGAAAACTTTAAGAATTTTGTAAATTCAGTCGTTTCAAGGTAACTATGATAACAGTATGTACAGTATGTGACTCCGGCATAAGTTGATGTCAGGAAGTAAAACCAAACAATTTTGTCAATAGTGCTTTATAATTGTAAAAAGTATTCATCATATTATAGAATCAGACACCTTTGATAAGAATAATTGTTACTTTACCATGCTTAACGGAAATTAATTAATGTTTTTAAAATTAAGCTGAAAATGTGCCTTTCATTTTTTGTTTTCCTGACCGTGTCTGTCATTGCACAGATTTGAAATTGCCATCCAGCAAAATGAGATCATGGACGTGTTCTTTGATGATTGGCATGCGCTCAGCGAGGCAGACAACCCCTTTGGGGGAAAATATGACACTCACCTCAAAGAGTACCAGTCCTTCACCGACCTGCATTTCAGCAAAGAGAAGACAATTAGTCACATCTGCTGGCACCCCACTATCAACGGTAACACCTCATCCCGCTACCTTTGGTCCAGAACAACGCAAGCCTTTTATCTGACCACTGAATTACACCTGTCTTTTAGCAGTGGCGGGTTCTGCTAATGATGACTACTTAAGTCTTTAACCATTACTTTGAACAAAGGCTAAAAAACAAAACTGTGCAAAATTTTTTCCCAGCTTTCTTAAACTGAAAATGTTAATAAAAATAAGTCTTTGGGAGGGATTCATGACCTGCAGGCTAATTGCTCAATCCTAGGTTTTCAGCATTGATCAAAGTTAAAGTACCTCAGAAAAGTATCCACCATCTGCTCATTGTGATAATAAACGGCTCGAATAAGGGTGTCTGCTAAGGAACTGAATGACTGTAATGAAACAAAAATGAAGTTGGCTGTAACATCAAGGTCATATAAGAGTTTGGGGACCATATGCTATAGCTTGTGAGGTAACTCAGTGGGATAAGATCGTACATTTTTCAGGGCGATTTAGCAAAAGTGACAAACCTTGTGGGACGATGTCCCTCGACAGAAATTGCCGGAGAAAGACACGGCACCTATTCTTACGATTCGGTCTCTGTGATGTGGTTATGACAGGGGTGATCGCAGTCGCTGTAACGGAGCAGTTGTCCTTTGAAGACAGGATCAATAGCTCCACTAAGCTGCTTCTAAACCCTTCACTCATTCTCTTCTGGAGCTTCTCTGATCCCATTAACCCACAGGTATGTCTAAATCCCCTCTTTCATTCTAAACCACCGTTTAAATCCACTCTGACAGGTTACAACTCATTTTTTCTTTTCCAGACTGAACTTCAGTTTAGGCCAGCCTTTAAAATAAAGTAAATAAAGTTTATCTGTGAAAGTCTCTATAAAAATATGAAATTAACAGGTTTTAGGAACATACTGTCTGTGGCAATGTCACTGGTGTGCCATTATGCTGCGTTTGAAAATTCTCTGTAAATTCAGCTCCAGTTTAATTTGCTTTGTACTAGTTACCTGACCTATTAATGATATTAAGAGCAGATAAAGTACGTATTAAATTGTACCGGAGAAAAATACTACTTGCAATCGAAACTATTCGCACAGGGCTCAGATTCATTGTACCACTCTCTGATTATCATGTTTTCCAGTTAGTATTGGAGTGTCCAGATGATGTCTTCTGCTTTGAGTTTTGTCCTTCTGATTCCAATATAATCGTTGGCGGCTGCATGAATGGTCAGGTGATGATACCCTTTCAGTTCCCTTTCAACACATGGAAAACGAGTAATCTATCATGACGTCATTTATCGTCTGTATAGAAATCTATTCGCTTAAGGCTAGCGTAATGATGTGCCTTAATCTTTGAAATGTATATTGAAAAATCGTATCTTTTTTTTTGCAATTCCAGGTAGTGTTATGGGATATCACAGCCTATGCAGAATGGTTGCAAGGCGCTCGCTCTGGAGCGGGGAAGAGCACCTCAACCAGCACAAAGACTATAGTCAGTACTCCAAGAAAAAGACAAATTAAGTTTAACAGCCTACAGAGCAGGGGTTTGGTCCTGGTTCTCCAGGGCGCGCAGTGTCTGCGGGTTTCCTACTCCTCAGTTCATTTTACGCTAATTAATGATGGTTGTATGCATTGGAGAATATAGAATCATTTCTAACCTAAATAATGATTTTCAATTAAACAATTAAGCGGCGAGGCAAAAAGACTGCAGACGCTGTGGCCCTTGAGGACCAGGGTTCCCCAGGTTCCCTCGCGCTTATTCCTTCAGGAATTATGTCAACCTGTGGATGTTAAACAGTTTGTGATGGTACTGAAGTTGCTGCCTGGTTTTATCGCTATTGATAACGAGTTACTGTAGCATTGTTTTTAAATGATGGGCCTTCTGGATTTCGGTCAGTGTTCATATGTGCCTTTAACACTAATGTGTGCTATAATTCATTTTTTCATTTTCACTTGCTTTTACAGCCAGGCTTTGAAGATAAGAAAGAAAATGAAACTCCTATTGTGCGCTATTGTGCTGTCTCATGCATAGAGAATGGGCACAAAGCGCCAATTACTGATATACAATGGTTGCCAGAAAATTTTGAGGTATGGTCGGACTAGAGGCTATATGACGTTAAAAAGATTAGCTTGGTTTTGTTGTATTTATAAATTTGCAATAATATTTTCCCTCACAATATCCTTTCTTAGTACTGAGAACCATCTTTTCAGGTGCACCTTCCTTTCACCTCACACATCGACAACAGCACTGAGAACACAAGAAAATTACATTTGCAACATGTCCTTGGTTTTAACGAAGGTCTTACATTGTTCAGTGTGTTCTCAGCATTCGTCAGAAGTGGAGTTAGCCCAGACTCTTTAATTGACTGGAAAAAGTCTTTAAACTCTTTGTGGTTTTATGGGTATTTTGCAAGCACCGTTTGTAAATGGGCGTCTGTCCAAATTTCAAGAAGATTTTCGATCTCTTTTAGAATTCCACAACAACATACAGTTTGGCATGTTTGCTGTTCTTCACTAACATTTGCCATGCATCAATCGCTTCCAGGAGTTTGATTGACTCTTTGGGCATATATACTTGACATTTGCAACTTAACTGAGAACAATTGTCTTACACACTGAAGCAAAAAATCTGCAAACCGTCGCCAGAACGAATGCAACTGTGCCTTAACCACCACGTTTATGTGGTCTCAGGATGGTTTGTTTTAATCATTAATTAGAGCTTTCACCCTTAAGGGAAAACGTTAAGGGAATCTCAAACAAGCTGTACCGGGAATCCACCAAATGAGAATTCCCCTTAGAACCACTTCTGACTTAGATGGATAAGAAAAGTAGTTAACAGAATGCACAGGACACTAGCCATCAATTTACATTTAGATTTACACAAAAGTCTAAGTTTTTATGTGTATGAATATGGTTTATTCAAAATGTTTGGGTCAGTCCTTCTTTTCTCTCCTGCATTTAGGTTTACAGAACAGGGACACCAATTGAAAACAAGGACCTGATTTGTGTCCAGATTGTCACCTGTGCCCCTGATTGGTATGTGTCCCATTTCTAGCAACATCATGCAAGTAAACAGGATTCAGTTTTTCGGTGCATATCATTATATTTTAGGAAAGATTCATGTGACCTCAGTTATGTTTTGATCTAATTACTTGTACATGTATCGACACAGCTGTGTGATGTTTTGGGATGTCCGAGCACCGAAGATAGCCACCCATTCAGTGACTGACAGGAAACCGACAGTGGAGGAGAAACTTTTGGAGAATCCACATGGCGTTCCCAACACGTTTAAACACCTGGATCTTTCCTGGAAACCCCTCCTCAGGGTATATCATTCAACCTCTATCCATCATAAAAAACTGTATTGCTGTGTCAACACATTTCTTAAACATAATCAGTGACCTGTTGAGATGATCTCTTTTACCAATGCAACTTTTTACCTTACTGTCCTACTTCATGGGTATGATAATGTGAGTAAAAATGTTTTTTTATTAGGTGACGCTTCCAAAGATAGGCACTAGTGGTGAATACAGCCCTATGAAATTCAGCTTGAGAGACGGCACAAACGACAGCCACACAGGTTGCAGCGCTGGTGAGCGTTAAGCTTCTCTGCCTCTTCGCGTGAGAGTCTGGTGAAGGTGATGCGAAAAAATGCTGGTCCTTGACTTCCCTCTATTAACTCTGACCTCAGACTGCACAAGATTGCAAGCCCTTGGGGCTGCAGCAGGTCTGCGGCATCTGGTGGTGCTCAATATGCCCTCTGTTTGGGACTCTACTGTGGATCACTAGGCACCATGATCAGCAGGGCATGGCTCCTCTGATTTCATATACTTTTATTAAGCAAAATCTCTGAAAACAAGGCGGCCTTAGTTAGGGTATTAAAATGGTGGATTTTTCAGCCTTTTTTTGCGACAGGCTATTTAATCTCTCGTTTCAAATAATGCTTATACATTTTGGACAGTTTGGAAGGAGTTGGCATTCGTGTGGCTGGACTTTTCTTCATAATCTCATTATCTCATGTACGCTCTGTGTTTGAAGTTGTCAGTTATCTGGGTACTAAATTACTTCTGATCAGTTGTTCTGTCTTACTGTTTGTCTACTTAAATGTCCTTCGATAATCCATTAGGGAGATGACAGTACCTGGCCAAACTAATTGAAAGGTGTGATGTGTCACAGTCAGCTAGATACATACTACATATTATATACTAGTATATAGTATACATCACAAAGCCAATTACAGAGAACACCATGATCCAATTTATTCTTAGAAGAGAGAAATTCGAAATAGAATAGACATCATCCAACTGAGGGAAATTAAACCCACCACATTTTGTTAATAATTATTTGCTTATTTACACAGGAATTTTACAAGACTGATTATCCCTTTAAATCTAATAGAAAATGTCAGTCCCATGTTCATGGCTTTTTGTTTACTTGGCTTGTCTCTGATAGGTAAATCTCAGCAGAACGTGGAAAGAGGGACTGATTATTCGCTACTCCGAGTTCCTTCAGCCAAACATCTTAAAGCTTTGGAGGACATCAGCACCAAGTTCTTTGTTGGAACTGAAGTAAGCTTGGACCCTTGAATTTAATAAATGGAAGTTAGAATAAAAGCTTGGTCTTCTGGATAAACGGTTTTTGGACATAAAGAAAAAAATACCTCCCATGTGGATTTATTATGCCTAGCCATCAACACAGATAGACTTTTTGAAGAAGAATTTTAGGAAACTTTAGAAATGTTGTTGTAAAAATCTGAAGGTTATTTATTTATTTTTCTGATAATTTCCTCATGTCAGGACGGAGAACTCTTATACACAGATTGGAAGATGGAAAAGGATGACTCTGGAAGGCTGTCCAGTAAGTCTAAATACTGCAATACTTTTTCACTGCATTTTAAAAACCGATTTAAATTTCCCATTAGATAATGGGAATAACCATTATGCAAAGAGATTTCAACATTAGCCCTCTGTAATTTTTTCTGAGGTGGGACCAACCGTCTCTTTGCATGGCTAACTCTCACGCCTAACTACGGGAGATGGCTGGTGAGCCGATCCTGCTCCGTAGGCTTTGGCGCAAATGAGCTAATCAGATGAGTGGCCCGGGTGGTAACTGTACATACTGGGCTGCCAGTGCTTCTGAGCCAAAGGCAGCTTTGGCGCTAGGTGGGCAAAAGCCTTCGTCTCCCTAGCTTTCATCCGTCACCTGATCAAAGGTGTGGCCCGGCGTGATAGGGGTATTAAAGAGGGCTGTCTTATTTTCCGCTATGTTTGTGTCTGTTGCCTGGCTGACAAACTTTGCCAGCTTGAGCAGATTACATGCTACAAAGTGGAGCTCACCCAGATGATTGTGGCTTAGCCCACCCATAGCAGAAGCCAGGTTTTCTTTTAGCCTGGTACGCCACCAAGATAGTATTGTAATTGTCCGAGCAGGCAAGAAAGGTGCTGGCGGAGTAGGGCTTCGTAGGAACATTCTTGGCCACCATGCATTGCTTGTTTGGGCAGGCCGCATGTTAAAATTGGTGGGTTACACCAGTGCCGTGATCGTCCCAGCTGGAGGGAAGTGCGTTAGGTCCAGTTTATCTGCGTCACGGAGCCTGTATTAAGGTATCGCTAGACCTCCACACCTCAGACCTGTGGCTGGGTGTTGCCAAGCGGACAACATCCTACTCCAAAAATCCGGATGGATGGGAGGAGCCTAAGCAGCCTCCAATGGCTGATCATCAAAAATGGAGAAGCTCCCTCTCGACGCAGCAAGCCGGGACATGCCCGGTGTCTCCGCAGCTTTACGTTTCAGCGACCTAAGCTCCCTGGGCAGAGAAAGAAGAACTGACATAGACTCCAAAGAGGGGTCCTCTCCCTGGGTGTTAAACCCCTCAGAGGCAGCCAGTGAGATCACTGCACTGCTCTCCCCTGGAGAGTCAGAAGCCATAGGCCGACATGGTGCTTGGTCAATCGGCGCCCTCTGAAATATCAACCAATGCTTTTTTAGAGAATATTCCTATAGATGAGTTTTCATGAATTCATAAAAAAAATTATTTTAAACTGTTTTCAAAAAGTTAATAAAAAGATACCAACTTTGTTTTAATAAGCATTTAAAAAATAAAATGTTAATTTTTTTAATATATAGCCTTCTGCTATTTGTTCAATTAGTGATATTTTTTTTTCTTTCATTTTTTGGAATTACTGTCTGTGTTATTATGCACAAACAGATCTTATTTTAAGATTATAGCTTGATAGTAATATTTTGTATTGTTTGAAAAAGCTTGTTCATTTAAATAAATACTCAAACATAAATAAACACTGAGAAAACTAATCTTATCATTATTTAAAAGGGAGGGAGATTCTGTTCACTAATTTCTACAAAGAGTCAAAAGTCTGGGTGCAGTAGAGTGTAAAATACTGGCTGGTTCCTCTGCATTACAAGGTTACTGAAGCGAAAAACAAGACTTCTGCCAAGGTCATTCTAATGTGGTCCAATTTTAGCTTCCTGCGACAATTCTTATCTAAGATTTTGCCTGGGGAAGAAATAATTAGTTTGGCTTAATTTGTATTTACATTACCTCACTACTGAATTATGTGGACTCCCCAAGGATACTAAAACAATTCCAACATTATTTTCACTGCCCAACAATCACATTTTCATGAATCACTTGAGATCATACTAACCCGCAATTTTACATACTGCACAAATAACAAAGGATCCACTGACTTGAAAATAACCTTATTATAGGAACAAAAGTTTCCAGTGTTGAGGTGAATGATTTTCTGGGATTATATGAAGGGAAAAAATGTAATCTCTTGTTTTGATTTGACGAAGTAAGAAGTTTGAGGATTATACTGCATATTGTTTCTCAGGATACCCTAGTTTTTGGATATGTTGTTAAGAGATTTATATAATTCAATTATGTGATGAACTTAAATATTACACCTCAGCATCTTTAACAGCCTCTCCATAAAGGGGTTTTTGTGTAATCCTACGTAAACCCAGGAAAAATGATACCAATCCTACTAACGTGTTATTATCTTTACCCAGAGTTGTTCTGAGGTTTATATTATTACGCCGTTCTTCCTTTTAAGGGCATACTTCATTCGTAGGATTTATTTCCAGATTTTTCCTCTTGTGGGCCTAATCACTGTTCTCTGCATGGTAAAGGATTTGACGCCTCACCCCTTCTCAGGTGCCAAGCCGGCTCACTGCTTCGCCATACACGATGGGCCGGTCCACACTGTTCGGAGGTCTCCGTTTTTCAAAGACATTATCCTGACCGTGGGAGGTTGGACGTTCGCCATCTGGAAAGAGGGAGTGATGGTAAATTAGCTCTAAAATTAGCCCTATGGGTTTTTTTTTTTGGCACTTGACAGATTTCTTACAAAAAGAAACTGCTCAAAAACTTGTTATGCACTTTTTTCAATGTCAACATCCTTTAGTTGCTGAGGATTTTATTTTCCTAGTTTATTGTCTAAACTGCCCCACAACATGTTGTTCTTTTGGCATTTTCTTTTTTCATAGCAAAAACAATACAGTGCAGTATTTTTGGTAGAAATAAATTTGTATAGTTGGTTAATATAATTTTAGACTGAAATGCAGTATCAGTGCCAGAAAGGTAGAAGGACATTTGTTAAGACAGTCACTATATTTCAGTGGGTACACGGTTGCTGTGTGCATCTTGAGGCGAGGTGATTCTGTTTCAGAACGGGCCAATCCTCCACTCAAGCTGCTCTCAAAAGAAACGCTCCGTGGGCTACTGGTCTCCAACAAGACCAGGTGTGTTCTTCATTGGGAAAGAAGATGGGAACATTGAGGTCTGGGACCTATTGGAGAAGACTCATGAGCCATCCCAGACCCAAAACATTACTTCTGTCAAAATCACCAGCATCAAGCCTTGGATGGTCTCATGTAAGCTGCTACACTGGGGAAAGGGATCAACAGGGCTTTCCATGTTCTGAGAATTTGAGATTCATCAGACAGTCCTCAGACCTGTATGCAGTAATACACAAAGTCTGTGATGTAATATTCCTCTTTTTTATTACTCTCTGTTTTATAAGCCAAACAGCACCTTTTGGCTGTGTCTGACCAACTTGGTACATTGCATATACTAGAGATTCCATGGACTCTCCGCAGTCCTTCGAGCAACGAGGTCAGTAATGAGAACACATGCATATCTGTATTCCTAAAACATCCATTTAAATAAAGACTAAAACGTTTCCTGTATCACATTTTACGTCATCTAATGAATCTTGTTATAAATTGTCTTTTTACTCATTTTTAATTGTCTTAAATTTACTTTGATGTACTTATTGGGAATGTCCTTGAAATGTTCTTACACTTTTACTTTGGACTTCAGAAGTTTAGTGTGAGCAAATACATTGAGATGGAGGTGGACAGGCTGATGTACTTTGAAAAGCAGAAGGAGATAAGAGCAAAAGAGAAGAAAGAGATGGAGGCTGAGGTGCAAAGGAAAAAAATGGTGAGATTAGAGTTCCTTAACATTCAGCACATTCCCCGCTAGACACACAACTGAATTAAACTGTAGACCATATAACTCAATACTACAAATTCTTAAACCATCTGTTGTAAGGTTGGGTGATTTAAATTAACACTTACCACGTCCTACTTATGTAAGTTTGTGGAACATTGTAGAGCCAGATTATTTAATGTAAATCACTGACAAGACCACTAATTCATTACAGGTGGACCTTTATAAATCACTAAACAAAAAGCAATAATCAATATACGCTCTACATTCAATAATTCGATTGGCGGACTTGGCGGCCAGTTTATTAGGTACACCGCCCTGGTCACAAAAATAAATCGCTCCTACAGGTCATGGCTGTGTCTTGCAATACTGTTTGATTGAATTTCAGAATGTGCATAACCAGTAACTTGATCACCGGTGCCAGTTGCACCGGTTCACGCAACGACAGTATTTAGGGTTTACCGAGAATGGTGCAACAGGCTGTAGAAGTTAAAATGTCCACTGTGGAAGGAATGTGATAATATCATGTCACGCGTCTCCCACTTGACAACCTCCCCAGTTTAGATCCACCCAAGTCAATTTTAAGTAAATATAAAGTATTATATAGTATATATACAGTGTGTGTGTGTATGTATATATATATATATATATATATATATATATAT